>PEDP01000384.1:0-26070 GCA_002918395.1 Erysiphe pulchra | reverse complement strand
AGTAAAATAATTGTTACTTATTGAAGAAATTCGTAAGGACTAGAGTGTATGATAAGTTTGTGTAGTGGTTGATTTATGATATTGGTGAAGTGGAATGAAAGGAATCAGTGGCTAGATGTGAACAACAATGTAAACAAACAAGGCGCGATTTTCTGCGGAGTTTAGTGGGTACTTACTATGCGGATTTATCCATACCTATTTAGAAGTTATGAAACAGGAATTAATGTATTAATAGGTCTAGAGTTGCACATAAAATCCCAATTTGGCAATTTTTCATAGTCTATTCCTAATCGAGTTAGCTGTATGTGAGACCTAACCAAACTGTATGTGAGACTTAACCAAAGTCGTGCCGAGAATGCCAATGCCGTACTGGGCCAAGGACATGTTGAATGCCATTTGGGTCTTGAGACCAGCCTGCACAAAGAAGTAGGTAGAGTAGCCCATTAGGGCACTCCCACACATATTTTGAATGATCCATGTGATGCAGCTGATAATGGTTCAATGGAAATTGACATTTTTGAAACAGTCGAAAAAGCTCACCGCATTTATGTGCTAGATACATGGAAAACCCTAACAAGACACATTTTCGAGCGTTGCAAACAATATTGAAATTTTTAAATAACTTTCCAAGACTAGGCCTTTATTACGATTGTAGTAATATTGGCCGAGATATTCTTGGCTATACCGATGCTGACTGGGGTGGTGATACTATCACCAGAAAAAGCATTATTGGATATATTTTTCTTCTAAATAACAACATCATAAGTTGGTGTAATCTGCAACAAAAAACTGTTGCACTTTCTAGCTGTGAATCTGAGAATATGGCATTCAGAGAATCAGCTAAAGAAAGTATGTATTAAAATAATGTTTATAGATACTACTATAATTTAATTTATGAAAAAACAAGTGAGGAAACACCTCGATTGTTAACAAAAAACAAGTTTGCTATAAAACTGGCAAGTAATCCAAAATTTCATTAGGGAACAAAGCATATTGATATTTCGTTTCATTTCATACGAGAAAAAATATTAGAAGGACGTATTAAACTATTGTAAATACGAAAGAGCAAAAAGCCGATGGCTTCACAAAGGGATTAGATAAAATAAAGCATAAGAGCTTTTTACTATCTCTAAATCTCAGATAGGAAAATGCTATTACGGGTGGCTGTTGGAATATTCTATAAAGTTTTAGAATATAACTTAGCTTTACATACAATATCACTTTTGTGCTCCACGAAATGAGTTTTTGTGAGATGTATCGTATTAATGCGATCCATTTTGAGGATGGAATTTTTTTTTGAACATCATGTATGATAGCAAATCAGCAACCACTCTTTTCTAAGATAGTACATAAAATGTTCGTTGGTTTTTTATGAGGGTTGCAGTGGTACGTAGTTACAAGGTTTATTCGAGATTTGAGACTAACTGATGTATATGCCGAGTTGCCACTGTTTTGGGTTGAAAAAGTTGTTATTGTACCGATTAATATGGAACGGTTTTCTTGGAGATTTTGTACATTAGTAGCTCTGCGTCCTGCTGTAGAAATTTAGTAAGAAAATAAGGAAAATTACTTACGTTGAAATTCATATATATTCTACCTCCATATTCCGCTTGCACTATTTTTAACATAATATGAAGTCGTCAGGAGTTACTTTGGTGTAGTAGTTTTTTATATTTCTCTTTTATTGTTATCACTGTATAGCTTCTATTTTTACTTTTTAAAATTCTGGGCCCAAGCCCTATTTAAACCGCACTTGCTTGCATGCAAACGACGGAGATGAGTCAGGGTATACTCCGGATTTCTAGATTTGTGATAGAAAATACTTCAAAAGGACTTATCCTTTGGTGGAAGTCGCCAGAAGTGTCGTACAGGACTTTATAAAAGAGAAAAAGTTAATAAACAAACAAAAATGCAAACCTATATCTAAATTAAAGTCAAAGACTTCGTCACGATCATCAAGTCTTCCTAAGTCTTAGAAAAGAGCTGATTTGAAGAGAAGCAGAGAATATGAAGCTTTTTCCAAATCTGACTCTGATATCGAAGCTAGCTTGAGAAGCGATGAATCAAATGAGTGTGAACACAATCAATTATCAAGAGTATTAATCAGTAAGACGACTCGTTCAACTTTTTTTAGTGATACTGGTACATCTTTACACATGTCTGACCAATTATCTCTATTCAGGTCGTTCAAAAAAATCCCCCGACGGACTATAATGGTAGAAGATGGCAGGCGATATGCCAATTCAAAAGAAACGGTAGAAATGAATGCAAGTTCGATGAATTGGGTGATATTCTTTTTGTACCAAAGCTAGGCATCAATTTGATGTCAAGTGGAAAAATTTGTCGAGATATAGGTCTTCAAGGTACCTTTGATCAACACAATATTTATTGTTATCAATGTATAACTTCTGTTTTTGCCGTTTGAATACACTGTCAACAGTATATAATTTAACATTTAAGACACGGGCAATCTTCACACCATCTCCTTGCTATCTGTCATCGCAGCAGCATGTCAAAGAACAAACTTCTTGATCAAGTTTCGAACGACGTGATTTATCGGTCACATAAGCTTCACAGTCTAGAACAATGTGATTTGAACTCATCTCCCATGGACATGAACACGAGTTGAGAAATCTCGAAGGTGGCTTACTGCATCTTCACAACCGATTTCCATTGCCATAAGAGTATCTGCACTTTTGGGATTTGTCAAGATTAACTGTGTGATCATCCAATAATTTATGGCATTTTTACAGAGGCTCTCATTGACTTCTGTACTAGAACACGTATTAGAGCGAATAGATGTCCAGATGGTATGCCAGTACTCTAAAGCGGCTTTCAGTATCTCAATGTTTGTATCCGATTTATTATCCATTTCTGAATTTTGACCTAGTGAGCCCTCTGAAGGAACAAATCTAAAGGGTTGAATGTACATTGTCATTTGGTTATGTACATAAACAAAAAGAACTATGAAGTTAGATTCTGTTTCATACAAAATTTTCGAAAAAACATAACTTACGGTGTATCAAAGTGAACATATCTGCAGTATTAAAGCCACAAGGATTCCCGTCAGTACCAATTCCAGGAATAGGTGGTACCTTAATGAACAAACTTTGGAAAGCTGCAAGGAGGGTTAAGTTCCTACCTAGCGAAAAATGGGGCTCAGAGAACGGATGGTGTGAAAAAAATAGCTGGTCTTCACACATAAGATCGAAGTTCATTTCTGTAAGTGTTAAACGGTGAGGAAAGTGTGCGAAGAAGGTAAGAGCGCAATCAAAGTGATAAATGAAATTTATAAGACGAATTTGACACTCCTTTTCGATCCAAAGTGCTTCAGATATAAGATCACTTTGATCATGGCGTGCGTGAACGAGACGTAGCCGGCGTGCGACCTAACCTAGATTTTAGCTGAAATAAAAATAAGCAGCTTTGCCTTACTCTTGTTACATTGGTGAAACGACTTTCTATAGTACGTTTTTTTGAAACGCTACTACCTGTCCAAAATTGTAGAACGACCATAATATAGGCAGCTTGAAGACTACTTAAGCAGAAAGGACTTTCGTGTAAGTTTCCAGACATCATTATTTGTCTGATTTCATGTTCATCTGTCAAATCATCAAGTGAAAAGATATAATATTCTACTAAGTCCAAAATTGACCTTGCTGAGTTGACTTCTGTCTCATTTCTTGAGTAAAGAGCGCCCATAACAGTGATGACTATTAATAATGGGATAGAAGCAGTTTCAATACTAAAACTTGGTATATGAATAATAGGATAGTTTGGGTGCCAACTTTCGAAGGCCTCATTTACAAATCTGATAATTTTGGAGGGAGTAAATAAATAATTCAAATTTTGATCCATTTCAGACTGTTGCTGGGGATTAGCATAAATCATTATTGCTCTATCCCTTATACATTGTATAATTGCAGAAGATTGTACACTTGGTGGTTCCCAATCCCGTAGGGCTATCTGAGTTGTTGGAGATATTTCACTTGGAAAGTTGGAAAAGGGACTGCTCATGAAATTTAAGAAGTTATAATTCCCTTCGCTAGCCCAATTGACAAGATCACTTTCGTATGAGCCGCTTTCACTACCACTATAATGATCTGTTATATCAGCAGCAGGCTGTTGATGGCCATGAGTGTAGGGATTAGGTTGTTCTCCGGATGATGGAAATTGAAAACAGTCAAAAAAGCTATTCGTTCCAGCATTTAAAAGAAAATTGATTGAGCCTCGGTGCATGTCTCCTTCTTGACCTAGAATACCAAGGTTAGTCAAAAGAATACATGTCTCAGCAAACCTACGATCTGTTTTGACACAAAGCCCTTTTGATCTCAGCCTAAAGTATTTGCATTCTAATTTCTTTTGTTGACAAGTATTACATGGACTTTTGCCATCACATCCTAGTTTCATTGTAGTACACTACAAGCCAAGTTAGGTAGAGTCTCAGTCTAGCAAAAGGCAAAATCTACTGAGTCGCATGCATGAGATCTTCTACCGCCTCGCGCTGCCTCTGGTATAGTCTGATCCTGTCGTTGTGGGCAGCTTGGGTAATGGTCCCTTAAGTTATCACTAAGTTCTCCATCGGCGTTAATATTGCTTTTTCATCTCCCAAACAGTCAAAAAAACTTGCCTTCGTGTAAAGCCTTCGGAGCAAAATATACAAGTATAGGGCTTTACACCCGTGTCTATCAAGCTATCAGCTTCGAAAAGGAATACTAGAGGAATCCATCTGATATTGTCTCACGCCTTAACTGATGTCTCTTCAAGTGATCAGTCCTAGAGAACTTCTTGCTACAGAGTGTGCATTGAAGAAGCTTGGTGGGACCAGAAGACTTGACTAGATTTGGAGGCATCTAAGATCTTCGGGAGGGGGGGAGGATATCAGATGAGCTGAGTATTGATGGGTTTCGATAAGTGTTTTTTGAATCGCAAAGAAATAATGACTACTACAACAGTTGAGGGGCAAAGATATTGAAGAAAGAAAAGATACAGGAAAGAAACGTAAGAGGAAAAAGCAAACATAATGGAGTATTTCCACCTTAAAGAGAAGGAGCAGTGTTATTAGCCCGATCTATCTCCATGGATGAACAGTTTCGCTAGTATCTTCTAATGATGATAGCTGTCTCTATAGTTGCCACCTCCTCCTAATTTTAAGGGGCACTGTCAGGCGAGTAGTATATAGGACTGTATCTTGTCTCACTAGAGCCATGGAGATGGAGTATCAATGATGGAACTGACATCAAGCGCAAAACAATCGGGCTTACCGGTCGGTATAGAGTCTGACAGCTTTGTTCTGGCTCGCAGATAGCCGAGCTAGCCACAATGTGATGGAGTCTATTAGTTCCTATTAGTTCCTATTAGTTCCTATTAGTTCCTATTAGTTCCTATTAGTTCCTATTAGTTCCTATTAGTTCCTATTAGTTCCTATTAGTTCCTATTAGTTCCATGTAGGAATAATGGTTTAACGAGCCAATTGCAAAACAGAAGTCATATTTTGATTGCAATTATTACTTTTTTGCTAGTAATAAAATCGTCGTGATGAAAGGCTTGTGATAAAAAGCACGCTCAGGGGGGAATGAAGGGGTAAATTCTGGGAGTAAGGATTGAGGTAAACTAATGAGCTCTCAAACAAAATGAAGTCGAATTTAGTATGAGAGCTGCATTGGATAGAAGAGTCTTAATACGAGAATAACAGCAAAATGAAATTGAAATTGGAAGATTCCCAGAGACTAGGAAATAATAGAGCAAAAATCTAGTTGTTGGATTTGTAGTTTGGCCACTCAAACATAGTGCGTAGGTAGGAAGCCTTTCATGTGAGGTTACAATACAAGCTACTGGCTGGATTCAATTGTTGCACTATCTTCTCATCAATTTCGGCTGAAACCTTGCTGTTGCTTCAATAATGGGTTTGATCAGAACGACCAACCTAATACTTCTTTCGGCATAAGTAGATGGCCTGGGTCTGTCTTCACTCAATCTAATGCTAATCAACTTAGAGATTTATTTGCTCTTGATCTCAATCTCGATCTCGATTTTGATTTTGATTGTAGCAGTGTAAGATGTGCTTAGTGAATTTGATTTCTTATGATAATATCACTGTCCTTCATACTTCTAAAATCATCCATATCGATTTGGGTGGAGTGTAAGGATTTCAATAGGTCTGAACTAAGCTTTGGTGGAGATAATTGGCTGTAGCAGGGATAGATATCTCACACTAAATTGAGCACGAAGAGGAAAAAATTGCTTCGATTGGAATGAGGACCGATCTTTGGTGTGTTATGATCATTCTTACTTGTCAGTCCGAAGTCTTACTGAAGTAGAGCCTGTCTGTGCTGGAATAACTGATTATCATTTTGTCAAAAGTCGGCTTATTTGCTAGCAAAAGGCCTAGACTTTTGATGAAATAGTCGCCAGTTAGATAAATAGATGGATTTATTAGTATATATGGACTGTGATTATTTATATTTCGATCTTACATCACGAGCTGTTTTTACAGCTTACGCTTTGACTTATTTCTATTTAAAGCTAGTTGTGTTGTGATAAGCACAGCACAGCATCTCGCTAGGGTATGCATTACGTGCATGAGGCTGATTAAGTGTCTTGGCTGTTTGTATAGAAGAGCTAAGAGCTCTCGTGCATGGAAGCTAGCTAGCGGCCGCACATGAGTATAAGTAGCGAGTTCTCCGCCTCCATAGCAAATTATCATCTCTTATCTAACAAAAAAATTCTCATTACTCCTAAGTTTATCTGCTCGCACAATTTCGGCATGTCATGTGATATTTCACCCAGCTCATAACTTCAACATGTTGCCTACTCAAATTGGCCAAATTTTAGAACATTAACAGTCGAAACATATCACAAAGAAAAATAATACGACTTACATCTACAAGTCCAGGTTACTAAATCTATGTGATTATTTCTGAGACTGTTGGGAGCTATCTCTTTATCTCGGCAGCTCTTCCATTCTTTCTGGGAAGACCAGAAATAAATGAGCTTTGTTGTATTTATGATGAAGAAGACATGACATACTTGTACCAACCGAATTTTCTCTCTGAGACTTTTATAAAACTGATATGGAGTCTTTGTAAGTTAGCATCTCTGGAATTTGCCACCTGGTAAAATACATTCATAATCCTTTTCTTTCTGCCTAGACTAAAAAAGAAATTCAAATTGATAAGCTTAAGCCAATAGTTCTAGCATTGCATTTGTTTTTTCATAGGTGTCAATTTCTGACTTTTTGCATCTAAAATAGCTTAGTGAGTCTATTTATCTCCCAGAACCTGAATAATCGCTCTAAATTTGCAAACCTTATATTTGGATCTGCCAACAATTCTTTGTATATATTACTTGCGGATAATAGCTTCATTTATACGTTCTATTTATGTTAATTCTGACAGTCAATTGCTTTCTGAGCATTGAGAACAGAAATGTTCCGGAGAACCATCAATTTCAACAAGGAGTGCTCTGGTCCAGGGTCCAGCTCTTTTTTGGACCTCGTAGGCCTACCTATGTTAGCTTAAAGCATTGGCGTAATACGCCACAACCAGTATTGCTATACAGTTTTTATTCAGACGCAAGGCTTACAGATGTAATTTGTTTCCACAGCAGCGTTTGAGAAAACAGAACAGTAAACAAAACTACGTGTAAATATATTATTATCCAATGTATCTTCCAAATAAAGTAAAAAAAGGATTACAGCAGGTTTTAATAAATCTTGTCTCGGACATTTTTATTTTCATAAACGTATAAAATAATCCTTCATACGTATCAATCTCGCTTTCCAAATGGCCTCCACCTGATACTCAGTTTCTAAGGTTACACTTGACATGAACAAAGAAAATCATGATAGAAAATCCAGAAGGGTCCTGGTCGATAAAGTACGAGACTACAGATAATAGTAAAATTCACAATCATGGACCAGCGTTTGGAATTTATAACCATCGACGACATGACCGTAACAACGAGCTTTTCTATGAAATCTAGAGACATTTTCAATCTGAAATCACTACAGAATCGTTGGCTATTCTCCCGAAAACCTTTACAGACTATATCTGGACAAGCTAAGATATTCGTAATATAGAGTATAGATTTCGAAAAGTAACTCCAAATTCAATGAGTCCAATTGAAGCTTTGCTTCTTCGCTTGCAAAACAATTCAATTTTCGTTCGATACAATGTGAATGAAAGTAATCACCTACATCTGTTCTTGACCCACACAAAATCAATTTTAATGTTTAAAGATTTTCATGATATTATTATGCTGGACTGTACCTATAAGACTAACTAATTGGTAATAGAGATCTCTTTGAACATTCGTATTTTCATGGGAACTAACAGGATTGCTAATATAAATAGATATCGTAAACCTCCACTCAACATATGTAGTGTCACGGGGTCGAATAAGACCGTCCAGATAGCCCTTTGTTTTATGGCCAATGAATGTAGTGAGCCATAAAAATGGGCTCTACAGCAACTTCATCATCTACACTTGAAGAAATACAGTTTCCAGAACCGATTGTGACCGATAAAGACAGAGCACTCTTAAATGCTTTGGTAATCTTTTTCTCAACAGTCAGAAATAGAATTGAATGCGGCATATGAATTAGGATTTCCATGCTTGGATTCGCCAACGATTTGGGGTTGTCAAAGCCTCAGGCTCAAAATTACAGGAAGATACAGAGTATGGAAAAATGTTTGGGAACAAATATAAAGAAACTGTTGGGTCTTCATCAATGGAGGGTTTTATAACAGGATGCCAGTTACTAGAGACCATGCCCGAAGATGGTTGGAAGTGTTTGTAGACAACATGGTTCAAGCACTATACTAGTAAAATTGCAACTTTGATGTGGATCTTATCTCTCATATTGGAGTGATTTCCAGTTTTCGTGTAGAAGAAAACCACTCGAAGTTAAAGATTTGGCTACAGAATTCAAGATTTGACTTACATGGTTTTGTTGAAAAGTTAATACCATGGTGGAATGACATTTATTTGTCAATAATGCAGCATCTGGAAGATGAAAAAGAGCGAACACCTTTTTTATATCCAACACCTTTGTTTGAACAAGTTAACTGAAATTTGTTTTCGATATGCACTAGTTTTTCTTGAAAAACCATTAAAACAGTAGTATTTGTATAAATCTCTAGTGAAATTTTTGCAATTTCTAATTAACCGAACAGTCTCATGTAATTGCTCTTTTTTGGAGGGACTGAGATGGATATTCCCGAAAACTCTGACTGTAAAGTCCGAGAAGATAGCGTAGCAGGTCTAGATAGAACGGCTCTTTTTCAAAGTAATAAATTTAACTCTCTTTGGGGATTTCAATCCAGTAGCATTTCAGCCACTTCAAAATACCCGAACTGTAGAATTTTTGAGACGAGCACCTTTATATGCTTGGACAAATTGTTGCTCTTTTATTTAAGTGGCATCATCCAAAAATGCAAAATCTAAATTCCTTGTTGATAATAAGTCTTAACAAGTGCAAAAACTGCCCAGATCCAGCGGTTGTAAGATATGAGACGAGTTAATTTGGAGAGACAAAAAGGGTAAGTTTACATCTCCCACAGTTGAAATTTGTTTACCTAGCAGATACATATGGACTCAACGTCGACATACCTACTGGAGCGATATTATTGCTTTTACAGCCGTTCTTAAAGCCATAAATATTTAATCCGGCTACATCTAATAACTTTTTATATGGTCAGTCATCAACATTTGAACGAAGGGTGACAGTAGCCATTCGTCGAGTTCGAGCATGAAAATCTTGTTCTATAATTTAATTTGCTATTAACTCTCATGAATCGGGTGAAAATTGCTATTCTATTTTGTATGCTTTTTTTTGTATGCTTTTTTACGATCTAGATTTAAAATTAATTTAAATAAAACAGAGGGTACAAACCCGGACTAAGCTTACTTTTGATTTGATTTGATTCATTTGGTAATGACCAATGACTCATATTTAGTCACTAAAACTTACATCGAAAAACACCTATCTCATGATCTGCTCAACTATATCTAGGAGAGAATGGAAAACGTTCATATTTATAAACTTTTCCAATACTTTATTAATATCTTCTCACAGATCCTTCATAATACGGCTACAATATTTGCTACGGTCTAGTTGTTTTTGAACATTGCAATATTAGTAGCAAAGCGAATGGGAGCTTTTGAACATCTATTTTAATTCCGTTGTTGATCGCTGTTATGTCATTGTCGATATATTCAGGACGAAAAAATTTTTTTGAGCGTGCTTTTCAACTTTATGGATAATGTAGCTTTCAAGGATAAGTGCAGATCGTTTGGCTAGAGCTCCGAATGGATGTCTTTAGTATCCACTGATACATTTACTATCCCGAGTCTTTTCGCCAGGTAGGATAAGAGTGCTAGAGGGCGTCATAATCGAGCAGAAATTCAGCAGTTCAGATATGAGTTTAGTATCGAAGATATACTTTTTTTGAGATTGGAGTTAATAAGATCCTTCCCAAGATGGCTTTTTGATATAACAACACGCGTCAAATAACTGCACACGCGACAGGAGATATATCCAGGCTAACAGGAACGCAAGTGACAAATGAATTGAAATATAAGAGAAGTAGATTGGTTTTACTGTCGTAGTCTTGAAAGAAAGAGTCGGCCTTGCAAGTAAATATAAAGCACCCCTCTAGAGCTAAGACTGAAAAGATTTGTCCTATGTTTTACGCGTTTTCAATAACAAAACTTTACCAACAAAAGGTTGTAATCCTTTTGCTGTGGACATAAAGGTGCAATAGCTAGTGATTCTACGTAAAATTGTGAGGAACAGAGGCACGATTGTAGATTGATTTAATCCCTGCGTAGGTCACCAGAAAAGGTCCTGCGAAGACGTACTTAGATATATCAAGTTGATAAGAAAAGAGATCTATAGTTGTTGTTGTTCTAGCTAACACGCGACATGTCTAAGTACAGAAGCACGCTAAAAATAAGCGACCTTTACTGATGTGGTGCAGGGGTAATTGCAGGGGCTTTTAACATAAATGGCTTATTTTGGCAAGGGGTACAGAGGAGCAATTTACAGGGGGCACAATTATCCAATTATCATCGTAAACATGTTGGTACCTGATAGATACTACCTCATGTTACAACATTTAATGAAATTACTTTGATCGATTAATTAATACGTTAATACAAGCCTGTATAAAATTAGCTATTGTGCAATTGCGGAGCCTTGTCAGTGATATGCCGTTAATATCAACTTACACATAACTTGGTCACACCATGCACCACACATATAGCTATTTAAAAGGGGAAGAGAAAAGAATGAGGAAGGATAAAATAAACACTAGCTCACGCCTGCTTTGACCTAACTTCACAAGCTTCAATTTGTAAACTTCAAACAGATCATACCAATTTTACGATGCTAAATTGTGATTTTCAGACCAGCATAGTATTTATCGTTCAGAAAAAAAGTACCTCACAGGCATTACTGTTCTCGCTATAAACATTAGAAAATGCTAATCTACATTCTATCTTAGGTGATAACAGTCTTAGTGCTCCCGCCTAGTGCATATACACGACTGGCAATAAAGCCTGGGGTCATATTAATAGCTTGCGATGGAGCCTTATCTCCAATATCTTGCCCACTTAAGACTACATGATCATCATCTTCTTCTTCAGAGTCATCACTGTCCTCTTCATCACTCGAAATGACCATGTGCTGTGGTCGAGGAGCCACTCCGCCTTTTACCCAGCCGTGTACATAATTACAGGCGGTACCGTGTTCACAAACACCTTTCGTCGCCCAATACCAGCAACTTCGGGGTCTCTTACCTTCAGGTACCTCTTGTGGAGTGGCGTCAGCAAGACAACCCCAAGTTGGCTTACCATCTTTCAGAGGGTAGTTTGGCAACATTCCTGGTTTTGGTTTGACGTGGAGATTTAGACACTCTTCGGGTCTGTATCTACAACCACCAACTGACTCAGCCCAGAACCAACAAGTCTTAGTCTTAGGCAATGGGGGGATGTAAGCTTGATCCCTTAGCTCTCTTTGAGTCCCTCGGCGAGTACTCCTAGTGACGGTCGCTGTGCGTTTCACAATGCGATCTTCTAGTGGTGGGGAAAAAGGTGGTGTATGAGGTAGAGAGCTACGGATGACTGGTTTGACAATTCGACTTTCTCGAAGTACCATTTTTTCAGCCTTTTTCAAATTAGTCGTCATTCTTGAAGTTATGAATTCCTCTACGATAAATTTATTTCACATTGTAAAGATTTTACCTACATTTTCAGCTTTTTCTTCAAAAACATCTTTCATATCATTTCTATCCAAACTTTTCCCATGGCCTACACGCTCTTCATCCCACTCAGCTGCGTTGTTTGTCTCAAATGCGTTTACATCCTTGCACTGGCCATTTACTGCGATTCCTTTGGAGACAACCGAAACCTCCATCTCATTTTTATCTAACACTATCAAAGTTCCAGATGGAATAGGAGGTAGTCGAGGACGCGTAATCTCAGGAAGTCCATTGCGCGCTGCCGATACCCAGGCAGCAATTCCACTTGTCTCTGACGGTGAGATCGGCTGATTCTTATTTTTGGTCTTTATCAATTAAGCAATAGCTTAGAAAGATTATCAGATACATTGACTTACTTGGATAGATCTAAGAGGTCGTACCTTTCCAACTAGGTCTGGAGTATACCCTGCAGTAAATCCATTGGTTTGTGGACCCCTGAGAGACTTAGTTTTCTCTTTCACGATAGCCGTTGCTGGAGGTCGAGAATTTGTGATCAGAGAGTGATCCCAGCCAAAATCTGTTGAAGTAACCGATGTTTCTACACCATTCAATGAAGGCGCCATTGAAGTTCTGGATAAGGTTCCATCTGGACTTCCTGATAGTAAGACTCCTTGTTCAGACACAGGATTTGTCGAATCTTCGGACTCGGTGCGAGCGAGTTTATTCGCATTATACCCAGCTTTCATAGCACTTTGAAATAGGGATTTTGGCCCAGTAGTCCACACATATTTCTTATTCATGATTAAGTCCAGCTGGATCCATTCTTCCTCTGAAAAATATCCGGCTCCGTTGAGGCAGAGCAGTGGCTAGATACTCTTCAGCTTCGCATATATATATCCGCTGAAAAATGGGTTATCTTACCTCTTTGGCTTGTCCCAGAATGGACAAGATCAAGGGTGAGGGAGTCATTTTCTATGTTAGGATAGAATAAAAAAACTTGAATTCGAAAACTTGAGGTCACTCTAATTCAGTTAAGCTATTCTATTATGTGTTTCGAAATTATAAATGTTACTAAGGGAGGTAATTGGTTTATATATGTTTTAATCAATTAGTTCCCTTGACTGCCAGCCATGGTCGCAAACTTTTGAAAATTGCCAATCATCTAATAATATTTCTAGGCTTGATAAGCGAGATAGCTATGATGTAACATGAAGTTCAAGAAGCCAAAACAACGGAGTGAATAGGGTGTCCGTAAATCCAAGTCCTCACAGCAAAAAAGACAGACATCATCCAGTGAGTCAGATTCTCTTCGACGATTTTCACTCTCCAATTGTCAATGCACGCGCTCACTTGTCCATCTTCTGAATAAAAAATTGAATCTGTTAGTTTAGTCTTAAGACGGTCTCAGAGTTGGATGGATTTGGATTAGCGGCGCTTATCGTGATGTGGGCCATCGTTAGTGGCTGGTTAGTTACATTTAGCGCTTATCACCCCTCCCTCTTCATAATTCGCACGCCACCCCTACCCTTTAGGTTGATCAATCTAATTTGTTGAATGAACTCGTTAATGCTACGACGACGTTTGATTATTGGCCATTACTAATCGTCGGTTATTATTTTTCTATAAATGCGAAACCAACTGATCCAGAGGAGTCTGAAGATCCCGAAGTATCAATAAGTGATGATGAAGAAGGATGGTTATTAATTCTCGGCTGCTCTCTGCTGGACTTAGCTGAGTATTTCTTTTCTCACTACATACTCCAGAACGCGTTCCCGCACGTTCGTTAACCGGTAATCTTCATGACCTGCCTGACCAGTATATTTTTGACCGCGAACTAGCTTTGGCTTAAACTGAATAGCGTACTAGATAGCGAGCGGCGTACACTTATCCCATCATATGACTATTCTACAAACTCTCCTCCTCAACTGATTTATACGGGGTTGTAAAAGTTCTGCTACTGAAGCAAGAACAAGACACCCCAATTCTCAATATGACGCGCTAGAAAAGATGTTTAGAATGACTCTATGTTACCGACGTAACTGACGACTTGCAAATAGTGGCTGATCTACTAACTCATGAGTTTTAACTGATTTAGAAGGAGAATGTGAGTGTACAGCGTTTACTTGAGCTAAATACCCGCGGATTTCAGTCCTGGCCAAGCGATGTTCGAACAGTGGGAGATTGATTGCCTTATGGTGGAGTAAAAGGGCGTCGTTTGCCTTCGACACACTCATTCATGCTCTAGACTCCCTTGGAAGGTGCTGTTATGAAAAATAATCATTTTTCCTACATCAATAGGTCCTCCCTCGATCGCCAACATCCATCATCCAAGGGAATTCCAACCCTTGGATAATCCAAGCTCCAGTATGACTAACTGAGTCTGTTGGATTCGAACCAACCATCTTCTTCCTGTCTCAAGGGAGGATTGATTAGGATGGAGAAGAGTTTGTCTGGCGTTAAATAAATAGGCGTATGCCCTTCGAACATTCATCGCTCAACAACTACAGCTGAAATATAAGAGACCAACAAAAGGAAGTCTGCAATGATCTTCCCTACGCAAGACTATCAGATCAATTAATTCTCTTAGTGCCACCCCCCCCATAGGCTCTGGAATACTCGCCGAAGACACTTGCGATCCATAATTTATTTAACTTTGTAGAGGGAACAACGAAGCTAAACATACAAGAGATCTGCTAGATAGAAGTCAAAGAAGGTATTGCAAATAACCCTTCCCCCGCCCCCGCATTTAGTCGTTTCAGTATCAATTTTATTTAGCGTGGGTGCACTGTTATGAAGTTGTCCGTCCCCACAGTTCTGCTCTGCAAGCGCTATTATTGAGTTCCCCCCCCCCCCCCCCCCCCCGCTTAACAAGCATTTTCATCAATATTTTAGATGCGCCAGTGAACCGTCATTCATTCCATGCTTTTGCTGATCATCGCTCCAAAGGATATCACATGACATGTTCTGCTCAACGGAGTTTTTTTTTCCGTTACGTCTCAGTCGCAACGCATCCGCATTAATTACAAATCCCAGACTTCTCGTCGCATCATTTTCATCATTGACTTCCAACCGCTAATTTCGCAAAATAATACTCCACGATATTACAATTCAGCATTCAGAAAATTATCGCCGCAAAAAGGGGTTGTTTTTTTTGCTTCTTGCCACGGAACATTAGTGACGTGTGCAAAACTAGTAAGAGACGGAGACGTTGCTAAAAATCGGGCTTACATAACCACCACTCACTAGTTTGGTTCAGTTCATTGGGGAAGATGTGCTTTATCAATGTAGGATTAGGTCTTGGATGGTGATTGGATTACGTAATTGACATGGATGCGGCAAATAGAGGTGCTGATTAACTTTCGTTGTAGTCTCGACGCAATGATCCACCTTTAAAGCATGTTTCTGGAGTCGCCGTTTGAGTACCGAATTCGTGAACGTCAATTTTCTCATAGGCAGAAATTAATTGATGACCATTGTTGTATCTTGGCTTTTCGCCTTTGACTAAGCGAGAACTGAAATAGAATTAATTGTTTATTAGCGCTCACAGAGAAACATAGGGACTATTGATTCAGCTAAGAACGGCGACGACGCGTACATCTAATTTGTCGCTGGTACAAACAAAGCCTTGATCAGGATGAGCGGGCGAGCGGTTAGAGGGGAAGAAAGGTCCTCTCTCTGTTTATCGTATTTCTTTTTCCAATGTACCACAGTCATTATCTCGATGTTTTATCCTTTCAATACTTGTGTGTTAATTTGTTACTTTTTGTGTATTCCTAGTTTTCGCTGTCATTTTTTCTGATTTGTTCTTTATCTTGTTTCTCAGATCGGGCCCACTACATCTACAAATCTTAGGATTGCTATCAATGGACGTATCTTTACTTTTTTTCAGCTTCGAAATTGATTTATATGTGAAAATGGGTGAAGGGTTGTAAATGTCGGGTTTTGACAAGGGAATTTTATATGGTGGTCCAAATCAAACTTGGATTTTGTCTCAAATTCTATTCAAATACTATTCAAAACCAAATAGCAAAGTTTCCGTTGCCCCATAACCGTCTTCTGTAACGGCTGGACATACATTTGACATGCTTTCGATGAGTTGGTTTTGCGAGCTCGATCCTGATGAGCAGTCACCAAATCACACTAGATCACCCGTTCATTCATGTCCAAGAAATGAAAGGGCCCAGTTGCGGTGAGCTATTTATTATGTTCATGACTACGGGATGTTTCAGGCCAGTATGCCACCAATATTGTAAACTTCAGCTATCACAGAGATGAATTGGGATGTTATGTGAGACTAGGGCTCCTTAAATGTGAAATCTGTCTATCCAAATGCCTCACCGAGATTTTCTCATTCACCACTCACATTTGGACTCTCATCGCCATATTCACATCAATTTTTACTCAATTAAAATGCAAATCAATAATTTAGATGAACAAATTCATTCTATATTATTGTAGAAAACGAAAAATCACTACTCAACTAACTCACCTTGTATAGAAAGGTTGGAATTTTGCTATCTCCAATTAGAAAATGATTCAATCAAAGAACTGACTAATTTTAGTGTTAAAGACTTTAAAGCTCTAGTTAATTAGGTTCAAATTGCAAGTCAACGGCTGATCAAAGTGTTTTCGCCCTACATTCCGAAATTGAAGCTATTTTGAAGTTTATCACGCGCGGATCGCGCGCTTAGAGGCTACGCGAAAAAAAATCGGCTCTAAGGGGCCAGATCCAGGATGGCGGCTACACTTGGCGAGTTGGGAGTTGGAGCTGTGAAACGAACCAATAGCAGAACACGATCCAGAATTTAAGGTTGGTCCCCTGGAGAAAATCAATCGTATGGTTGCGATGTGGGCCTAAGGCTCGGTCAATTAAATGTTTTGGTTTATTTTCTTGCTTGCTACTTGGTGAATGAGTAATTTTGCGGCCACAGTACAGTATTGGAATAAAACTAAATGGCTGGCTGATCCAAGACCGTTTGGACAAGATAAAGTTATGGGCTCACTCAGGTAAGAGCTGAAGGACCAGAATGGCAGGGATGGATATGGGGGGGGGAAGGGCCCCACAAGACTCCATCATGACAACTACCGAATTTCTTCACTCAACACAGACAAAACAACATCGTTTCCTATCCAGGGGAAAAGAACTGCACTTTAAATCCCGACCTTCACACTACTTAAGCGCAAAGATAAAAGCAGTCAGAATCAGATAGAAAACGATGTAATAAATTAATTCCTGCAATAACAAATAGTCAATCGATTTTTATATCGAATTTCATCAACTGCAGAAGAATTCATCCCAAATACCTAGCTACGTGTCGGGGAACTTCTATATCCTCTGAAATCATGTGTTGAAATTAAATAGGAGCTGACTAGGTGCTTGCTATATAGTTAAGTTCTGTTTGAATTATCGCTGGTCCTTCCATCCTCATCGGCGACACATACATACATTTACTAGGCAGTAATTATAGGAGCTAATGTAGAAATTTAGTATGATAACTCCGAATATCTATCAATTTGATTACCTTCACATACAAAATTTCATTAAACCATATCTCCAAAAATTTGTGGGGGCTCGATAGCTTTTGCCAAGAAATATTGTAACCTGGAGGGTCTTGAACATCTAGAGTTAACATATTTCCTGCTCGCTATACTGCCAACAAGTGACACTACCAAATTTCAAGTTATTCTTTTGCTTCCTCAACTTCAGTAGATCCTGAACTCGGACTTTTTGGCTTTACTTGTCCAACAAATACGGAATTGACAATATTATGTTTCTGTGGGTTTATTACAGCTGCCATATCTAGTATCTTGGACACTCTTTCAGTGGTCGGATCAAAAACCTTCACGGAATGAGTTAGCTTCTTACAAAGTCTCCGTCCATATTTATACTTGGAATTGTTCTGAAAAGTTCTTACAGTATAGATTAAGCTTCTTAGTTTCCGGCCGCCTCGAGTAACTAGCAGAGCACCAGGTCGCATTTTCGATGTCACCTGTTCCAATAAATCTTCCTTCTGTTCCTGTGTTGTGCCGACTAGGGCAGCAAGATATACGGCATCGTAGTCATATAGCTCAAGTGATGATCCCGCTTCTGCGAGACAAAATTCCATCCCTTGAGCCTTGCTGCCGAGTCGTTCACATATGGTCTTAGATATCTCGAGACCTTCCGCATCTCTATCTACATTCAAGATACTAATGTTTGTTGGTGTATCTGTCAATCTACCTATAAGACACAAACTCGTTAAGGGCATGGCACCAGAGCCTATGAATGCAATTTTCTTAATTGGTTCCATCTTGACTGATTGCATGGCTGATAGCTCTGCACGAATGAGCCTTACATAGGTTTCGAAATAAGGATATGCCCGTATTCGCGCGCACACCTCTGTCTTCAATTAGTGACTGAGAATCTGAAAATTCTGGCTTGTTACCAACCTTCTTGCGTGCTACTCTCATCCCCTGCTGCTTTTAACCCCCATTCTTTTTCCAAATTAGTCTCGATGTCCGAACAAAAGCCTCGAAGATCGCTTATAACCTCTAATATACGTGGATTCTCTAAAATCTATGGCCAATTCCGTTAGTAACTACAGGCAAACAGACAAATTTTCAGGAAGATTGAGCTTATTCGATGTCATCCCTAATCTCTTTTACAGAAAGAGAATCTTAGAAACTCACTAAGTCACTGACCCGATCATCAACAGATCGGATACATATTAGTCTTAATTCTGAGAACAAATCGCCAATTTCACTCGTTGATCCAGATTGTCGCAACGAAACCATTTGTCCATGAAGAAACAAGATCTTTTTAATAAGGATATTGGCTTCAAAGATCTCATCGCTCGTCTCGTCTGACTTATACCAGATATTGACTATTCTCCGTGAACAGTAGTTCAAGAATTCAAACATGACGTCAGGAATTTATTCCAAACACAAGGCAAATTATTTCAAGGCAGGATGATTCGCAAAGTAAATAAGTCAAGAACAAGGCAGATACTTTAAGAAAAATCTTGAGGAAGAGATCTTACATTTACGGACTATTAAATAAATATAACGAACGAACGAAATGAGATTCCTTATCATTAAGTTATAAAAAAATGCTACAAAAAACGCGTATAGGAACAAGCCCCAGGCAGTGTTTGTAATACTTTCCGGAATAGATGTGTGGGCTTTGAGAGTTTAGCGATATTTTTACACTGCGACAGGGTAATTGATGTAGCCATTATCACCTTACAGGTATTTGGGCATAGGATTACTCCTTTCGGCTTGAATCTAAGTCACCAAACTGCCGGCAGGAAATCTGCAGAAGATACCTCTTATTCCCCCATACATCATAGCTATCATAGGTGCTGAATGACTGAGTGAAAGTCAAATTAAGATCCAGAATTGTTATGAGATTTTAGGAAAGTAAAGAAAAAATTAAAGTTGATAAGTCAAACATTAAGAAAATGATAGAGGGGCTTGTTATACAAGGATTGCTTGGCTTGTGATGTGGACTGTCCTGAATGTTCGAAACTTTGCAGGAGATTTATTCCCTCGGAATAATTCAAAATACCGCAAGAAATAGCGAGGAACCTGTTATTGTGATTTCAGCCCTACTATTAATATTTTCTGGCAAGTTAAATATGGAAATTTGTCTTTATTTAGATTTTCTCAGTTTAATGTTGTCATAGGCAACGAGACTTCAGCTGAGATAATATTTCTCGCCAGTTTCGAAGTACTTCCAGAAATTGCATAGCTAGCCAATCAGATGGCGATGTGGCACATGGCGCTAGTACATCAAGACATTTAGACCAAAGCCGTTTGTGTCGAAGAATTTGGCGATTCAGAATACCCAAAGTTTTCTTTCTTTATGAGCGATGAGGTACAGACATCAATTTTCTCCCTCCCACTCTTTGTCAATCTTTTCATTTTAATTTACTAATGTTTCTTTTTGATACAATGAAACCCAAATTCATTCGTTTTTACGGAGCTAAGGCAAGGTACGTAGCTCTAACAGGTTGTTTACGTTATCAACAACAAACTCCCACCAAACAAACCGCATCATCACTTCTGCCCCAACCTCAAAGTGCAAACTCTTTTTTCTCTCTTCTGGTTAAGGACGAAAGAGAGAAAGTAATAACAGGATGGTTTCAACATGACTCTTGAAGGAAGATGTTCCTGAGAAGAATTAGAGTTTCTACTGCTAAATTTATGCAAGATTTGATCATTTTAGAATCACGACTAAACATCGTCACTTCCTTAGAGTATTCATCACTTTATTATCAAGCTTTACTCCATTAAAAGTTCTGCAAATTAGTGTTGTTGTCACATTTATTCCCAGATGACATTAAATAATTTACAGGGAAGGAAAATAATTAACATCGATGAAGACTACTATAGGCTTTTGTTTTTGCTTGATGCCACGAGAGAAAAAAAGAAAAAGTCACTCGAGTAAATTTACTTTGCCCTTATTCACTTTTCAGAAACGCCTTTTTTTTTCCAAAATAATTTTTAAAAAAAAATGAGAGTTTAATCTAATGTCCTAATCCATCCGTAGCTAGATGAGAGACTCGGAGGTGTGGTTTATTTTTCTTGCTGTTGTCAGAGGGGGAATGTATTAAGTGCATGGTGAAAAAATTCCTTACTATATACAAACTCTATTTTTCCTTGTTCACACGTACGTACTCGAGGCTTTTGTTTCTTTTTTTTTTTTTCCCTCAAGACATGGGATGTTTTCTTCCGAAACTTCCCCCTCCAATCATCCATCATTCCACCAAGAAAGACATGAGATGAATTATGAATTCTTCCCCACCACTCACTCACTCACTCACTCACTCATTCCCCTCCCTCTTATCTTCTTGCCTACGCCATAGGCAATCACATTTTCTTTTCCTCTCTTTCTTTCTTTCTTTTTATTCTCATTAATTCTGTCAGACTACAGACTACCAGGCGCTTAGGGCACGAGCGCACGGAGAAAAAGGAAGAGAGGGATTGGATCCAGTTAAGAAGTAAGTAACTAGTCGTAAGGAAGTGGGACTTTTCTTTTTTTCCCCCATCAAAATACACCGGCGTGCGTGACTGACGTGTGACGAAGGGCCCTACTTGCATGATACTGAACTGAACTGAACTAAAATATCTAAATTAGTTCATGCCTGCCTCATCCATGAGGATCCCAATTACGTGGATCTATAAATAATATATTAGTCAGCTGTAACAACGATTACTAATCACGAATGTATTAGTCATCATATAATTTATATATTGTATTTCATAGATAGATGGTAGGGAAAAAGGAACGATAGATTTACAGACTTAGAAACACTCACAAAGAGCTTGATATTACACAATTCATAATATCACAAGCTCAGACTCATTCTAGTCAGTATATCTAGGAAACCCTCATCCATCATTACCGATTAGACAGAAAAAAAAAAAAAAAAAAAAGATTACTCTATACTCTAGTTAATTTCACGTACGTTTTGGTTCAGTCGAGGCGCAACGGAACGCTCCTGTCCAGTAAATTTAAAGGTAATAACGGAGGACAACCGAGATTTAGATTTAGTACAGGGTGTTGCAGAGGGTTTTGGGCAACAACAACATCAACAACAACACACGCCCCATGGTGTTTTTAATAACTCTGCTTCAGGCTACTTATTTACTCCTCTGCCCTACCTACCTAACCCATGGATGATGGATGTTAATTATTAAGCCCCTTTTGGGAGGATGGGAAATAGCTATTAGCTCTTGTCCCCCCTTTGTACTCATCGCTTCTCATCTCTTACGGAGGAAGGGGGAAACCGCTAGACTTGAATCCATCCCATATGTGATAAATTGATTTCTAAGTATAAAAGCCGCGCCGCCGTAAATTCTAATTTTAGTAGACAAGTGAGGGAGCAGGAAGAGGAAGAAAGATGAGATGTTGTTGGTCTTTTCTTTCGCCCGGGGGGGGGGGTGGGGGGGGATCTTTATCTTTGTTTGGAGTATTGTGGTTGTCAGAGCAACTAGTAAAACCAAATCCAAAATAATTAAAAAAAAAGAATCTAGCAGGTCACGATAGTAAGAAATAATTATGTTTGACAGCCAAGCTAGACACTCGTCTATTTTCGACATCATTAATATCAAAAGACAGCTGCAGCCTGATGCTTTCAAAGGCGAAGGCATACTACTAACTCTACGGAAAATTTTTCTTTTTTGTACAACTAAATCCTACGCGAACTTTAAGCAAAGGTCTGCACGAAATAGGCGTGTCATTTCATACATGCTCCCTGCTCCCACCCCGCCTCACCATTGTCGTACTCTGTTCCTTCTTCAATATCTGATATATCGTAATAATCCTCTAGAATCCAAGCGTTTAGCCAGTTTTTTCTGGTAATATATATCTAGCTCGCTGTTGTTAATCAGTAACTAGGATAATTCAAGTCCTCCTTGTCAACTTCTAGCCCAAGTTTTTTTTGCCAAAATCTCGGTGCTAAGTAGTATAAATGTCGCAAGAGGAAGTGAAGGTGAGTGTAGATGCTCTATTTTTGCTTCTTCACGTATTTTGAGACGCCGACTTTGGAGAATGGAGAATTATTTATCTCTAGAGATCAGGGTTTCACATTCAAAGTGAGAAGCGTCTCTACATTCCCTCTGACCTCTTAGTGAAACTTTTTATTGACATATTTTACTTCCCTTCGGACTTCCTTTTCCTTTAACTCCGAGAGGCTCGAGAAGGGTACGTCTGGAGCAAGAATTAGGCATATGAAGAGGAATATTGCAATTGTAATACCAGTGAGGATTAATATCACTCTCAAGTATGAGTCCAGGATTATTTTGACGTAGAAATATCACTTGAAAATAGGGGATCCCTAAGTTTAGATGGAATGAGCAAGTATCGGGTGAAAATAGATCAGGGAGCTTTAGTAGTAGCATACTACATCCGTGGTTGAGGAGATTCAATGCAAATTGATGCCCAAAGGAAATAACATCTTGGAAAAGTTGAATTTCATGTAAAGCTCGTAGCTTGATTTTTGCTTAGCTGATAGCTTTTGGAATATGAAAATGCTGGTCTTTCCAGACCTGATGAATAGTATCGAATTAAAAAAATACTTGTGATCACAAGAGCAGGTACCAATTTAAGCTTTTATGGCAGCATGGCTTGACTCGATTCGGGAAGTGAGGAACTTGGTTAACCCAGTCTTTCGCCTAATTCGTTAGTAAAATGCAACTAAAGAAGATAACAAGAAGAAAAACCTAGTACAATCTGATCCCTTCAAACGATCCATGTGATCGTCAGTCATGTGCGATGATGCGGTAGTATCCGCATACCATATGGCTAAGGGTGAAAACTCTTGTGGCTTACCACCAAGTACCTCGTCTGCAAAAGCCATCATTGCCTCTTCTTCAACATCGTTTTCTTCACTCTCAGTATTTGAAGGGGTGACGTCGACTTCGTCATCGAAGTCTTGAGCGACACACGCTGCTCTCTTTGTTCTATGATGGTTAAATTAAGTACGCCGATCTTGTGGTAAAAAGGGTGGGCTCTCGACGTGAAGATGAATACTTCAAGGATTTTAAAGATTTTGCACAGCTTCTCTCTTCTTTTAATCTAAGTTTACATGCCCATTCATAAGCTCGGTCTTTATATTGACAGGTTTCATAACGGTGCTTTTCTAACTTGCACACGTAGCATCTGTAACCTGGTGCACGATTTCTAGCTTGGTTTTCGGTGTCTCTGTTCCAAGATCGACCATATGAAGAAACTGATGACTCCCGTCAAAGATGTTTATGATAGTGCGAATTTGGTCATCGATTCTTGGCTACAGAACCCTCTTCCTCACTGATTCTGTTGGATAACGTATTATCTCATAGTTATTAAAGAATCTTAAGTTTATCATCTGCGTCGAGATTTAGTGGGGTAAGTAGGGTGTTTTTGGTTAATTTCCATTCATCTTCAACTATTCCATCGTGTAGGTAGCCGAACATGTCTTCGTTTCTGAAAGTCTTCTTTTTGGTCACTGTAATAAGTAGCGACGTCGCAAAGCTTTCGACTTATCAAAAAACTTTTCAGGTGACTCCCCAGGTACTTGAACTTTTCCATTGAAGGAAGTTATTCCCTTTTTAAGCTGAAGAAGATCTCCTGCTCTGACTTTTGAGTATTTTTGAACACCAGTATCCCAGATTTCTCTCGATTTTTTAAAAGATATAAATTCTCGTGAAGATTTTGTAAACTTCATCGAGGATTGGACTTTCTTGTAGGGGTTTTTCATGACTTTAGGTAACAGAAGTAATAAAGAAGAGATCTGAGATCCGCTTGAAATGAGATCAAGGGTGTGTAGTGCGATTGGGAAAAAATGGCAAATATATCAGTGCTTTTTACAGTCTTAAGATCTTTAAATATTGGTTGACTGGTAGATATTCGACTACAATCCAAATGAAGTGTATATGCAACACTCATGCGATCCATACACACGAAGTATGCCCTCAGAATTAAGTGAGCTCGAAATTGCAGGCTAGTGTTCATAGTTTCAAGCCTAAGTAAATAAGCATCATCGAAAATGCCATAGGTACAGTTTAACTTCGCAGGATCACTGCCTATTTGCGTCGTGAAGAACGCGAAGTCATACTACTTTATACACAACCTTTGATGAAAGAAAATTTGGGATTTCCTTGATTGACTTATGCCTATTCAAAGTCTGCTTAACTGTCTTGTAAAGATGAATGTTCCTTTTCCAAGACAGCGGTATCACGGAGAGTTACACAGCAACGTCCATGGGCGTTCAAATGCATCTGACCAACAGATCGAAAGGTTGACCTGTAGTCCAGGCGCTTTAAATAGGAGCGATGTAGCATAAGTATCAGCTAAGCTGCGGATTCTTTGATTCAAAGGGAACTTTCTGAGTCCGAGTATACGGCAAGAATGGCGTGTGATATAATTAGACCGACACTATTATACTACATGGCCCTGGACCATATCGTAAATTTAATGATCAAGGCCATGATAGGTGAAATTGCCTGACAAGAACGGTGGCTTTAGATGAAGAGGATGAGGATGAAGATAAGATAAGCAAATCTGGGCCAAGAGATCTTTGCTTCTATTTAGCTTTTAGCCGATAAATTAGTGGGCTTAATTCATTTTTGATACACGCCTAGATTTCATCTAAATATAAGTAATTTTCCCTTTTAAATCAATACTTTAATGCAATATATTCAGATCTTCACGATGTACTGGAGAGAAATGATTCATTATTGATCCAATAGTGCCCTTGTGTAAAAAAGTCCATTATTATTAATATAAAACTTAATCTATCCCTATTTTTCAGCGTCACTAAAATTTTTTGTAAACGTTTATTTTTTCTGTTTGTGATATAATGGAAATCATTGAATCTTCATACCAAGAATAAACACCCAGGAATTTATTACAGAGCCTCAAAATTTAAATCATGTGCTTCCTATTGAGATATGAATGAGCTTATCTCTTGAATTTTAGTTTGATCTATCTACATTGTAAATATTATTAGTAACAACAAAATTATGGCCCAAGAAATGCGTGTCCGCGTAATCAAAATGGTATATCTCTTCAACCTCTATTGCTTTGCAAAGACGTTCGTGATAAGTAACACCTGGCGTAAAGAATTTGAAAAATTAAATGCCTTATATTTATTTCAAATTGATTGTCCTATCAAAATTTATAGCACACTTCCCTCTCATATCTCTTACCTACTTTTTCTATTTGATCAAGTAGATACCGGATATGATGGCAGAATCCCCTCCCCCTCCCCCCACTCAGCACCAACCACAGCACGTACAAGAACCCTCGCAACAGGATGAACAAGAGATATTTGAAGCAAGGATGGAGTATGCGTCCGATTATGAAATGAGAAATTCGAGACTTGAACCAGGACTTCAAGAGCAT
>PEDP01000383.1:0-26103 GCA_002918395.1 Erysiphe pulchra | reverse complement strand
ATGTGTGTCCAGCTCGTTATCAAGACCTGGACCTAAAAATGCGTCGCAGAAAGCCACCTGAATTAGCATTATCACGGCGGCTACTTCACAAACTGATAGATGCCAGAACAGGACATGGTGACTTTGCGGCATATTATCGTCGCTTAAAGCATATAGACGCCAGTCTTGAGTGCGTCTGTGGACAGGAGACTATTCCTACCCACTTCATCCATTGTCGGCGGCACGCAAACCAAATGCGTAAACTCAGAAATGGAATGAATATAGATTCCTTTGAAGGGTATAATTGCTTCAAGAAATTTAACAAATTTGCGCGGATTACAGGTTGCTCTGGTGGCCAGATATCCAACTCATCCTTAGCTGGACGCGAGGATAGTTTATAATGAAATGCCAATACTTGAAATGGCGGGTCAGAGCTTGGTGTGAGATATCCTGGGATATCCCTATTATTTATTACTTTCTTTAACTTTTCTTTTACTTTTCCTTCCCTTTTCTTGTTTTTCATTAATACGTTTATAAATTTTACATTTGATGTAAATAACGGGCGTGAACGAGTAGGGCATGCCTGAGGCCATGATCCCAACCAGCTCCGCTGGTCCTGTACCCAAAGTGGACATTATGGCTTATGCCTAGGACCTTAAATAGAATAAATAAATAAATAAATAACTAGCCGAATTGATTCTGCGCTAGAGTATTCGTAACTAAACTACCTTACTGGACCTGCTTATGATCTTGTCAAAGACGATGACTTTGGTCCTAAAGCCCATGCCCTAGATCATATTCTAACCCAGGAACACGCTTGCCTATTTTCCTGTCGATAAATACTGCACGACTCATGCTAGACTTGAACAACTAAAAATAGACTACGGTGAGTCATTCTTTTATGAATTTTATCCAAAGTTTCAGGTCCAAATGAACCGTCTCCTTATTAGGGATGAAAAAAAGTTCGCTAAACGCCTCTGTAAATACTTTGGTGATAAGTTCTCACTAGGACTGACAAATTATATGACTAAGTGATCAATCGTTGATACAAATTATACTCTCGATTTGATATGTGGACTGCTCCCCACAATCCTGATCCAAATAGTGGTTAAAAAGAACGAAATGTCATCATTTTTAATTCTAGTTTTTTTGATACTCTTAAAATATGCGATCCATTTATTTATTTTTTTATCTTCAACTTACCTAGCTCTAAAATCAATATCCAAATCCTTTTCGGAGCTTGAGTAGACAATATCGTTATCCAAAGTAAGTTCATCGTTCTACATTACAGAGAGGTTAGCTACTTATGACTCATATTCTGGAAGCAGCTCAAGCTGAGCCGCAATCCAGAATGAGCTATTCCTCTATTGACATACTTCTGCTTTAAACTTTCCCCCACTTTGAATATCATTGAAACAAAATAATATGTATAGACATATTTTTAACCGACTAAGCAAGAATCGGTCATAGGAGTACGACAATACTGATGGATTAATATGGAATTTGATAACATTTTAAGAGTCCACCCCTTAGATTTTAACTATCTCTATTCTCTTTTAAAGTCGAGACTTCAGTAAGCAAAAATATCCTGTTTGCAGTGGAAATAGAATGTAGATCTATTAGAACTAGAGAATACCAAAACCTGTGATTGCCAGCCTCTACTACCATGTCAACAACTTCTATATTAGCAAACAATGTTTGAGATTTTTTATCATCAACATTGAATTCATCAGACGGCAATAGCCCAAAGTCAATGGGTAATTGATTATCATTAAATGCATTTAATGATAAAGGATATTAAGTTTCTCGGATTAGTTCTGAACAGTTGGGCGGTCAAATCTACGGGCTATCAGATTGCGATAACCTACTGGATAACTCTAAGTTTTGATCTCATGAAAAGCTGTTCCAATCATCTATTTCGGACCGGGCACGTTTCTTGGTGTGTTTAGAGATAGTCTTCATAGGCTTACCTTGCTTGTTCAACCTAGAATTGTTTGAATCTAAATGACAATTGCAAGTTGAGCAGAAAAGAGTATTAGCTTTATATTGCATAGTAAAGAATAAAGACAAGTTTGTTAATGAGAAATAAAGTGATGAGTACAATATCATTAATAAGCTGTGTAAATAATAACGTATAACATCAGTAAACGCTGCATATCACTACATGCAGCACTTTTCGAGCTGAACCCACTCCTTCGTATTCAAACTTCAATATATCTAGCAATTCGGCCTCAAAACGCATCCAATGTAGGGGAAGACTTGCTCTAGCCATCAAAATGTAAAGAAAAAAACAATTCAAAAGCATTTGAGATGTAGCCGCAGTGTATAACGCCATTAAAACAACACTATCGGCAATTCGAGGCTAATTCTAAGCAGATCTGAAGAAATTACACTTATTAAGTGGATATTAAACCTAATAAAGCGAATCAACAGCTTTCGACGCGTTTGGGTCCTGGTTCAAAAGTATGCATAATATGGACAGGCAGATATGTGAAAAGATGCCCTGATATATAGACTATAAGGTATCGAAAATACGACTACCAGCGGGCTCCATGTGAGGATCCTAGAAAGATATCAGAATAGTTCGATTTTGTTAGGAATATGATCAGGAACGTCAACCTCTTTTATTTTAAAAAATCATTTGATGTGAATGCAGTCCTGAATCATCCATACTTGCCTTCACAATCCTATAAACATCCACCACGCGAAGTGTAGTAAGTTCTATTGGATTTGAACCAACCATCTCCTTTCTCGAGTGGGATAGTGCCCAGGATAGTAGGTAGGCTGGCTACCTAGACCCTACTTGGGTGAAGGGCCCTGACGGTATACCACACTACTATCCGACCCGAAATGTCCCACCTGGACGAATAGAAGTTAGACAACTCTCGAGTCTGGAGTCCAAGGATCTGGTAGGATCGTTATTGGAATATATTCCTAAAACATTCTTAAGATTATTTCCTTGAACCTCTTTGTTCAGTTTTACGTGGATCCTGCCATCCAATTTACGCGAGTAAATAAGCACGGCCGTGCAACCAACCAGCTCAACCACAATAAATCAGGTCTAGCCTGTAATATTAAATACCTTTATATCGAGCCTGGTTCTGCCACCAGTCACTGATAATCTGACTAAACTCGCTTAATTATCCTGTTAAGAGTTATCTCTCGCTGTTGCTGGAGGGATAGATAACCTTTGCGGTTGAACTAGTGTAAATAATTATCACTATGCTCATACACGTACAAAATTTAAATGCTGATATCTTCATTAGTTTTTGATAACAAAGTCTATTGCTATACAGCCAGCTTCTGACCTTGAAAGAATTTGCTGATGTACTTCTTTCCGCATGATGGGCTTTTATTTACTCAGAAATGAGGGATACAACCGATAGTGCTCTAAGGATTTTGCAGGTCCAATTTCAAGGCCAGAAAGAACTCCTATAATATATTCAACGCGCTCATCTTCCACATTGGGAGCGTTTTGCCAGTATGCAATAAAGAAATATAGAAATTATAGAATTGCGGTTACTTCTTAAGTCGAGTCGCAGCATGAATTTCTGAAAATCGATATTCAGGATTATGTGCCACTCTAGCAAATCTTTTTGACGCAATTGAGAATATGATGGCTTGTCAAGTCTACAATTACGACGAGTAGAAGAATAAGCCTCTCGATTTTATATCTGAGGATGCAAAGAGATTTCCAACGACACGATTATTCTTCAAGCAAGCTAGTCTCATAGCTATCAAGCACGTTTTTCAGCAACTAAAGCCGGAAATCGAGTAGCATAAATCTCATACAGATAAGCCAAGCTGGAAGCCCTATATAGGATGATTTATTGCACAGCTTGGGCTCCTATGTTAGTATTTATTGCTTCGTTATCTGCAGAATGAGATACTTCTTCTCTCTGCAAATTGTAAAAGGCATTGGCAAATTGATCCTACGAAAAAGCAGTCTCAAGAAGAGATTCGTAGTTGTACTGAGTAGGAACCTCATATTCGGTCATCTAAAAAAAGATACAAAAACCCAATACTCTGGAAAAAAATCACACTGGATCAAAGCGAGATAACGAGTACCAAGCGGATGAAGTCTCACGATGAGGATGGCAATATCACGATGAAGGCACTACCAAAAAAGAGGGAGACCAAAGTGCAGAGAAGCAGCGCTGACAGCTTTCAGTATCGTCAGTAAGTTTTTCGCATTACCTATCTCCCACAAAACCTAAATCCCTTGACTATGATACATATGTAATATATGATATAACGGTAAATTCGACTTGAAGTTAGAAGAACTCTAGATTTTATATATACATATATATATCACTAATTCATGGATTGATCTTAACTATTTTTTTGTGATCAATTAATGTGCAAATCTCTGGTGAAAACAAATTCACCCTAATACCCAAATAAGCGAATGAGTAGCAAATCAAATAACTGAATTAGTGCTTAGACCCAAAGGCTAAGCGAGCTTGGTGCCACCGAAATAAGTCGTCTTAATTGCCGGAGAGGGAAGAGTAAGATGGGCTAACGTCTGCTCAAAGTGGAAGCTCGAGTGAAGGTTTAAGGGGAAAATAGACTGATTAGTTAAACAGGCAGAAGCGGTAGTGAAATGGATTTACAAAAAACTATAATGTTAAAATATATGTTCACCACTCGGAACTCCAAGTTCGTTACAAGTGGTGCTGTATGTCCCAGAGGAGTGGGGGTCGTAAATTACGACTCTGTCATAAGAACAGACAATATCACCTGGTTGATATTTTTCAAAATACAAAATGGAGTGCTTATTTCAATTTCAGAAGTCTAATTGAAGACAATATGATTAGTAGACTCGAATGAATTTGACATAACCCTATATTCTGAAAAGCAATAGATAAGGAGCCGGAGTTAGTGGGGAAGACTCTTTGCCGAAAAGGCTGGACGTTGTGATGGCTTCGTAATTTAGAGCTTGGGTAGATCAAAACCAATCTAAGTTACTAAAATGATCAATAAGAGACCTGGCTATAATACAGATGCACTACTAGTAGGGATTAACTGTGGACTTTACAGCAATATGGCTATCAAACTCATGTATCTTGACGCTGGCCTCTGTCCTGTCCTGTCCTTTGCCAAATAAGCTTCAGGGGTATCTTTTACTCGTGATTTAAAGAAGGCTAGCCACCCCTGATTCTAAAAAGCCCCCTTACGGGACGCTACGAGCAGAGATGAGAGATGGGGATTTTGATTGGTTTAAGCTAAGGGACCAATCAAAATCTCTAGTTCTGTCCGCAGCGAGCGTCTCGCAAGGGGTTTTTCCATTGCAGAGTCCATCCACCGTGAAAGGAATCAATCAGACTTTGAAGACTTGTGTATCTTTGACGTTGCAGGTGAGCCTTGGCGGATTCTAGGATTTTAATATTGGTCAAAAGATAGATCAAACATACTGATACTTGCATTGTGTATAGTAGATGTCTAACACAGTTTCTTTCTAAATAGATCATTAGGAGATTCAACTTTTACTCCGGGTGAGCGGCTCCGTCTCTAACATTCTCCATCGGAACGAGCCGAGTTCTCGAAGCAGAGCTCGTAATTGTGAGGAGCCGATGTTAAAGGGCTATTTAACGGATGAACAACGAAAACGCCTAGCTGGAGCCTCGCACTTGTTGTGTAGAAGTAAAAAAGAGTCTTGAGCAAGTTTAGTTTGCCATGCTCCTAAGAAGAACTAGTCAGTGAGTAATGGATTAAGGAATGAAGGAATGAAGGAAAGATGGGCTCCAGAACGTATCAGGGGCTGATCACACAAGCTGCCACTGACGAAAGAGAGAAAAGTCACCAAGTAATGAATGATTTGTCGCGTGGTACCGTGTCGCGTGGTGATGGGTGTCGCATATTTTCACGTGCGGAAAAGGCTACAAGCAAACTTCGCATCCATTGCAAATTATAAAAGACTGACCAACGGAAATAACTCTAATTTTCTTGATTTTAAATTCGAAAATTGATTACTGCGCAAGAGCTTACATGGAGGTTGTTACTCTCACACAAGAAGATGGATAAAAATAGGCAGATGGGATGCAATTCCTTCCTTTTGTCTGCTGGCGTGTTTAATATTTACCAACTTGCATAGACATTATTTTTTTTGGGCGTTCATAATAACTGATGTTTATTATTATGCATCCCCGTCAAGAGGAGTAATCCCGCTGTAGTGGAACAGAAAAGCCACTAAAAATAGAAAGACCCAATGATGCCTGCTTACACTCTCTGCAAGAATATCCCTGCACGATGTTGTCGGACCGCGAAATCTGCAAGAAGCCGCCGCGCGCAGCTCATCGACACGCAGATCCACTTCTTCCACACTGACTGATCCTCCAAAAAGAAGGTATTAAGTAGACAATCCCATTCCCCTGCTCCATGCAACTTAGACTTTAATGCATAACTCATCTGCAGGGCTGTAGGCACTTCCTCCTCCCTCACCTATCCCAGCTCGCGCGGCGCCTGCATATTTTTGGCCCCCTCTCCCCGCGTCTCATTTTCATCTCATCTCCCGTTGAAAACCCGTAGTTAATCTTACCGCGTTCCACTGTTGCTGGGAATCCATCATTTCTGCTATTGAACTTGCATGGAGATCTCGTTATAAGAATATTATAGAGAACTTGCTGTAGTTAGGAAACTCCCTGTAAACAAATCGCGAAAAGAAAAAAAAACAATTACGAGGCATTATCCCAAGTAACCAACCTACTGCGTGATGGCCTTTGGCTGCTGCGTCGCAATGTAAATAAGACAATGAAACAGTTGCTTACCAGGTCCACTCTACTTTTTGGTGATAATGATGATGGTGATGATGATTTGGGCCATAGTCCGAAGTGTTTGTAATATCAATCTTAGAAACAATCAATACCCGCGGAAATAGCATCCATCATCCATCATCCATGATTGCCATTGCATGAACTACCACTCTCAGTCTGGGAGGATGGCCTCTCATAATCGACTGTGTCTTCGTTCAGAAAAGAGAATAAAAAGGACGTACTTGTCATTTGTAACTTGTCTTGGCTCCATTCTTCAAATCTTCCTCTGACGTCTCCTGCGTTCATGTGGCACTTCCTACAGCCCAGCCAGCCAGCCAGCCGCAGACTATCATAACAACAACAGCAGTAGCAAGCACCCCGGCCCTGCCTCCCCCTTCTAAAAATGCATGTTGATAAGTAAGCATTTAAAAAAAGGGCTCAAGATTTGATCAAGCATTTACTGTGCTCATTATTTTAATTAATACAAACGTCCCATCGACTTTTTACTGTTCAAGCTTTCATTTTCATAGACCTTCCGCCGTCAACTGGTGTGGTCATACCAAATACTGTCAGTCATCGTCAACCGAAAATAAACAAAAAATTCTCTGCAACTTTCCATTTTTTTCATTCTTTTCAGGCCACAACTCTCAAGACCTCATTTGAAAACACCACACGTACGGCACGATAGTTTGACATAAAGAAAAAATTTAACTCCTGAATTTTGACAAGTAGCCACCACTTCGACGACCGTGGGACTTAACTAGTTAGATGGCGCGTTAAAACACGCGTATATCTTGACATTCGGGACACGACTAAGTTTTTAAAAAGTTTAATTTTCTGGTAATCCACAGATAATTAGCTGAAGGGTTGATCGACTTTTAACTAATTTAATTTCTTTTGTTTCCCTCATTTAAAGCCTGAAAAAAAAGCCATGATAAGCGTAGTACCTCCGACCGCCCCACCACTGTGTCGGCCGAATCTTTCCAACACGCTACGAACAGATGATTTGATTAATGGCGAATTTATACATAGAGACTTCCTTTCTGACTCTGACTCCTCATCGATTTGCCACTCGCCTAGTTGGGATGATATCAGCGGCAGAAAAGGAAGGAATGAGAAACGCGAAAAAAAACGACAGGAGAAGGAGCTAGAGAAAGAGCGGAGTAATAAAATGATTAATACGAAAACAGCAGTAAAACCAAAAAAACTTAGCAAAATGCCACCCAACTACAAGCCACAGTCCACTGAATATCCGGGAAACAGGCCCGAGCCCACAAATAACAGCCCAGCTCTTCAATATAGAGCTAACGTCAACCTTCCGACACTTAAGGTGACGAGCCCAAGGAAAAGCAATGATCTCGGGAAAAAGCCTCTTACGGCTTTTAATACAACTTCTTCATCTAATCCTCCACAAACATGTCAGTATCAACACAGTAAGGGGTTTATAGGAGGATTAAAGCTGCGTAAGGTAGAAGAAGCTGGTGTTCAGGAAGCAATTAGAAAAATCAATACTAAGAATAATAAAGATGAAGATAGACTTTTACCAGAACAAAAATATGGAGTTCCAGAAGATTTAAGGCATCGAAGTGCAGGCTCAGCGAGGCGGTCTCCTGTATATGAGGGGTCTGATTGGCAATCAAGCCAGCGAGATAATTCTCCTGTACATCAATATATGGTATCTAGCTCATCATATCGAGGCACGACAAATGCTGCAGATTATTTCACCATACCGAGGAATCTTAACTCACAGCGGGCAGCTCCAATGAGTCGGGTCCAATTGGATAATAGATTAAGGAGTCCTATACGTGATTTCAAATTAGCAACCAAATCTAGGACCACTCGTCCAATTAACAACCAGATGGATGGTCATGATGTTGATTATGACAATTCCCAGAATCAAAAATTCCAGGCTTTTAATTGTAATTCTATTGTTAGAGATCAAGAAAATCAAACTAGTTCTCACAATTCAGCTAGCGTTGTCCCGAATCCCGATAGAAATATTAAAGCATCTCTTGAAAAAATGCCAGTTAATCAAAGGAAGAGGCCCAAAAGTATCACACATCCGATATCAGGCATAGGTGCGCTTAGACCCGTTACCGAAAAACCTCTGAAAAAGGCGAGTGAAACTTGTGGAGAGATTTCTCGATTCCCAGACGAAAATATAGAATCAATTACCCAAAATGAGTCATTGTTTACGTTCCCAAGCTCTACATGTGATTCAGAAATTGCACATAATCATTTTCGTCGCGACTCAACCTCCTCATACTCGGATATAATTCTTGATTATGCAGATTTTCATAATGATTCTGCATCGACCGAAAATAGTCCTACGAATGGCAAATCTGCGAATGAGTGGAGCGATTCAGGCCCTACGCCATCAGTTGTCGATACAAACCAACAAATTAAGCGTAGTTTTGATAGTAGCGAATCTGGATCACGTTTTTCACAAGCAAAGTCTACGGATTTTAGCGAAGAATATTCTTTCCAGGATAGTTATTCCAATATTACTACACCGACAGAATCCAGGCCAAATTCATTTAATGATGCAAGCTCCGAAAAGCTGACACAAGCCATGGGCCCTATCGTATTAGAATCCCACAAAGAAGGCGATTCTGTAGATAAGAGAGTCAATAAAATTGGAAGTGAAGAGCAAGGTGATGATTCCAAAACTCATGCAAAAATCGAAATCCGAACGAAAAACTCGTATCAAGAAAAACCCCAATCTAACCCGGTAGTGCCACTAAGGATTGTCAAGGATAAAGATCATAGAGATTTCTCTCGATCACCTCGAAGACAAGACACATCACCTTGTGCAGCTGACAATCATCAGATCTTCTCGAGAAATTCAAGTGAGATAAACGATGAGAGGGCACCTTTACGGGGATTGATCAAACGGCCAAAGGAAGTGTCAAAATCGCAGAATTCTAATATTAAATCCGAAGAATCAAGTTATTCTCAATATTTACAGGAAGCAAGGTCACGTATTAGTTCTGATATGGCATCACCACATCTATCTAGACCTATTCGCGATATATCTTCACCGCGCCAGAGGTCAGAACCGTTTGCGAAGATGTTCGTCATATGTTGCTCTTGTAAATATTTTCACGATTTGCCAAGTAAACTCTATGCCTGCATGGCAAAGCCAGACGATCTAGTCACTGAAAAAAATCTTGGTGTCAGTGGGGTTATGACAACTAGCGTGAAATGTCCATGGTGTGGGCATTGTATGAGGACATCATGCTGTGCAGGATATGCAGCTGTAGTATTCATGAAGGAGAGACTACATTAATGTTAACCGAAATTAATTATATTTTGTGCGTGATCTTTCTCTATTTTTTTTCTTTTCCTTTTTCTATGGGTTAAAGATAGAACTTGTAAATCATGGCGCAGATAAACTTGGGATGAGGAAAATATGTCTTTTTTTAATTTTTTTCTCCGAATAATATGGAATTCGAACAAAATATGGTACTTTTCATCGATTTTTCATCGATTTTAGCAATATGTTTCATTCATCCCTATTAAGCATAAAACAAAGAGTGATATAGAGAGAAAACCAGAGTATATGAAATCTAAGGAGTAGTTGGAAATATATATAGGGAAATGAAAATTATTTGACCACCCCTCACTTTGCTCAATCCCGGACTTTTTTGAATCACTAATTGGTGCATACTAATTTTCAACCATTAAAACATATAAAGGTAAACAGTAGAAGGGATAAAGAATAGGAAAAAGGTCAACTAGAACCTATAGTACTAGTACTGAAATCTTCACAACAAAATCCTTTCTAGAGATCTGTAATGGAAAGCTGGTGATTACAGGCCCAAATAAAATCGTATAAAACGTACAAGTTCCCAAAATCAATTATACAGAACATATTGACATTTCATTGCACGTGTCTTTACGCTAATGATAAATAAAGCTCAAATTCTCTAATCTAATCTGCTCTATGATTATATCTTTATTAGCACTTAGTTATGATTTTTGGGGGGGAACGTTAAATCTAAATGACATTTTTGATAATTCTAAATGATTCCTGAAATTTAAGGCGAGTTACTTTCTCCTCGAAGCCTTGCTTTGCCGCCATTCACCTATTAAAATATTAAAACGTGACTTCATGCGAGGCTCGCGTTTCCGACAGCCTTGCCCAAATTACAGCTTTATATTCAGCTATACTTATCCACCTACATACCCACAAAGATTTCCGCTTTCAAACCTACGCTCAAATCTATATTCAAAAACCTAAACTCAAATCCGTACCGCACTACGGACGCTGAATTACGTGAGATAATTGCCTCTGATGCTCCTCCAGAGGAATCCACGATTCTACGCAAGCTTGGAGACCCTCGTCCTGATACATTCAACCCCTACAAAGATGCTCTAATCGCTGTATACCTTGCTCACTTATGCAACAGGGGTTACAGTATTGTAGATTTTGTGTAAGGATCGAACAAACATGGTTCACGCAATAAATGGATGTGTGACAGAGGGGAAAATTCAAGACCGAAAGAACTCAAAACTCCATCAATCTAAGAAGCGTTCCAACACTGTCTCACGCGAGACCAACTGTCCCTTTCGTATTATCGCGCAAGAGTATAAAGGACAAGAAGGAGATGAGTGGAAAGGCTATATTCTGATGGAGGACCACAACAATGAACCTTCGGACTTGCCAAAGGTACTTCCAACGAATCGCATACTTGCTATCGATCATAACACTGAGGCCAAACAGCTCGTAAAAATCTTGCTGAATCGAGGGGTAGGCGTGTCAAAAATTCAAGATAGAATTCGTCAGATCTAAGCGATCGAGTTAACTAGGCGAGATATCTACAACTTAGGCCAGAGATTACGTAGCAGGCTCTTGGGTACAAAACACCAATTGGCAAGTGGATAAGCTCAAATCACGAAGCTACTTCAGCAGAATCTTCATCAACGAGTATAATCGTGTAGAGCGTCTATTGTTAGCGCACCCAGACTGTATCGCTATTTGGAGGGCCAAACCGGACGCTCTGCTCTGCGATGCCACTTGTAAGACGAATCAATTCAATATGCCGTTGGTTAATATCTGTGGAGTAACTGGTGACAATAAAACTCTACAATATCTTCTCGCGTTTTTGAGCGGAGAGAAAGTGTCAGATTACACTTGGGTCTCAAACTGTGTCAAAGAACTCGTGGCGGAGTATGAAATCTCACAACCTAAGTGTTTCATTACTGATAGAGAGCTTTCGCTTCTAAACACGCTGGAGAAGCTATTCCCCTAGACAGATCACATCCTTTGCCGTTGGCACGTCAATATGAACGTTATCGCCAAAACTAAGAAACACTTCAAGGTGCAAGAAGACTTTGACGAATTTTACTACGATTGGTAGGCAGTAATAAGCTCTAAAAATTTGAGCGATTACAATGCTAAATTAAATATATTACGTAAGCACAACAGAAAGGCAGTGGCGTACGTTGGGAATACATGGTTGATCTGGAGAGAGAAGGTTGTAGGTCTTATCTCTACTTTCACATTTTCAGGCTGACTTCGGAACATGTTTTGAGGATGTTTTGAGAACTTGGAGATGAAGTTGTCATCAGATTATGAGCCAAGAGCTCTGAATTGAACTTAAATTGTCGCTCTGGGCTCCGAGTATGATGACAATTTAAGTCCGGACTTTCCCACTTTGAACTATCCTAACATACGAAATGGTGACTATTTGGGTTTACAAGGCCTTCAATTTTGGAAACCGTACCACCCCTCGCAACGAAGCTGCAATCAAAGCTTATCTTCACTATTCTACCGGTGGTCATGAACATTTCTTTTATGCTATTGTGTTGTTTTGGTCAGATCAGCATCGTCAATTGAAGCAGGCAATTTCTGAGGCAAGGATGAAGTCGCGATCTAATATGGAGATTCAACTATTCGCAGATGTACTGCCATTTGTTCATACCCTTGCTTTCGTCAAGTTACTTGAGAAGAGAAGTAAACTTTCATTGAAGCAAGCGACTTCTCTTAAGCTTCCATTTGTTTGTACGATTTACACCTCTTATGGCCTTCCTCGCTTCCAAACTATGCGTGGGCGACAAAATACAACGGGGAGAACTGCTCTTACCGATATTGACGCCCACTGACATTACGATCGCAATCATGCTGGATCCCTTATCAGCAGAATGAGTGACGTATCATTCTACTCGAGCCTGCGATTGTTAAAAGCAAAGGTAGACCGAAGGATGCAAAGACGAAGCAACAATCTAAGCACGCAACCAATCATGGAGTATAAGGCACACGTAGAGATCCCTTACTTGACGAGATTGAAGCTTTTGAGCTACCATCAGCAACAGTGCCTCTCAGACTTGAAGACAATCGTGCCCTATGCTCAGTTCCTCTTATACGACCAACAGCAAACCTACGATTAATATCTCCGACAATGAAAATCAACTTGTTCCAGCATCAGCTCAACTTCTTCGACCGAGCACGGCACACAAATGGGATACAGGTAGTAGTAATATGTTGGCTGATCTATCAAAAACTACGCTAGGCTTCAACAAAGGTGGAGGCACAGGTGGAGACCTCTACGAAGCAGGTACAATGCATGAGCGAGTATACATGCGTTGTATTAAGAGAAATAGCCTTAGTAACGCTTTTATCGATCAACTTGATGAAGGAAAGCTTCTTGCAGAGGAAAAATGGGTACAATTTAATGATATAACTAGTACAGAAGATGGGGGGAAAGGAATGCAAGTTGATATTACACCTTCAGGTAATCCTTCTACATAAAGGCCTTACGATTGAGGTTTTTTATCAGTAAATAGACAATTGAATCGATGAATTATTCCTCCCTCCCTGATTTAAATGTCTCAACTCTCCTTCAAAAGTTCATGCGCAACGGCCACTATTAGAAATAGGTTCCTATCAATCTCTTGTGAGATGTATGTGACTTAGAAATTTCGTATATACATAAGGTCCCAGTCTAATATATAGAAAGAAGGAAAGAATTTACAATTTCATGTCCATGTTCATCCATACAAAAAATCATGCACATTAAAATACATCTACCCAAACTTAGTCCAACAAAAACTACTCTAAACGTATCGGAATCACACGAAAAGTCATTTAGATTAAGCGGGACCTTTATTTTTTTTTTGGTTATTTTTTTTTAAAAAAATTTTATATCTATTCAATTCTTCTTCTTCCTCCAGAGTTATTTAGACCTTTTCTAAACAAAACAATTCAATTCCCTTTTTAATTATTCCATGAGCTTTACTCCGAGGAGACGTGTTTAGGCCCCAAGATTTGCGTGTAAGTATTATGTATGGTCTTGTCTGTTGGTACGCTACTCGGTAAATATCGATTATATCATTCAGTAGTGATCGCATCGCATCGCATCGCATCGCATCGCCTCTTTGTCTCTCTCTAGTTCGGTGGTACCCGAATAGCGTGCACGATACTTGTCAATTTTCCAATAAATAGTAAAACTGGATAAAAGTTGTCGAAGACATTAAGATCTTTCTTTAAATAGATCTCTCTCTCAGAGTAATCAAGGAAAGAAAACAAAAAAAAAAAACTATTTGCTGCTATCTAACTACGCTTAATTTGCTGGTTTGTATCGGTAATTGATGGCGTAGGACCTCATCTCTTCTTGTCAGGGATTGTACTGAGTCATATTCTTATTGGTTAATATATTAACCAATCAGATCTAGTGTAGTATTGTAGATGATGTTCCGTTTGATTCCATTAGGCTCTAGTGAACTTTATTGTTATATCGTACGCTATTGGTTCTTGTTTACAGATATCGTATTTCTGTCTGATTCTCTATCGTTCTATCGAGTTTCCTGAAATAGTATGGCTTCATCAGGTATCTCCATAGAACTCATGTACATAAAGGGTCATCTCTTCTCCAACTCTAATCTCTTCAGATTGGAGTCTTGTATATAAGTTCTCCTTGTTGTATATTGTCTGAAATATTATATTCTTGAAAGGATAATCTTGTCTTATCTGATTTTGATCTAATCTTGTCTCGTGTTTTGGAACCCGTTGATCTTTAACCCTTGAGAACCCCTGCGAATCTTGATCAACCGCGACACTTCTGGACCATCATGGATTAAGTCATACTTACATTGGCCTGTCTCTCTTACTGTAAATTGGTCTTTTTAATCAATTTCTTCATGTCCTTATCTAGATTATTACGATAAGTTGTTGATTTGTTTTAAGTTGAGAGATACCGATAAAATTGAAAGTGTTAAGTAAATTACTTGTCCACAAGTCAAAATCAAGAGTAAAGTAAATATTGATTAAATTTGAACAGTTTCAATTTTAGTTCTACTCATGATAATTTTGGGGGAAGTATATTTGTATAAATACTTGATAAGTCTACTGATTTATGTACGCCAGTAAGCTGGCTAGCAATATTTTAACCGCCATTCTTCGCACATTCCCAATTTGGCTTGAGTACACCATCTCCATCTCCAGAAATCCCATCAAGTATTTCCATTTTCTCAAGTTCATGGACAAAGAAGTCATAATTGGCACCGGGTATGTTAGTTTTAACACCCATCTGATCGGGATAGTATTTAACATTATGCCAATGAGTAAGTGCACGTAAGGATTGTTCTAGAGGAAGAGCATCTTCCACATCAGCGTTAATATCACAGCCTGCAAGCCAGTCATCGCGAAGCTCAGGGCGACAGTGTAGATAAATTGCTGTGATTATACGCATATTTCCTTGGCGCCACTTTCGCCCATAATAAGGGACTTGGTTCTTGAGGAGCTTCAAAGTATACATGCGAATATCAGGTTGAGGAAACTTGAGAATTCTTTTCAAAATTTGTGAGGATTTGTACTGAACAAGAAGTAGATTTCGATGTGTTTTATCTTTACAGATTTTTTGCATGACACGAAGTAAATTAATCGTAGAGAAAAGACTACGCCATGAGAACTCATAAACAAGCTCATAATACACCTCTGTTTTCGAATGATTTAGATTGGGAATTTCAGGATTTTGTTGTCTGCCGACGTCCTGCCCGTCTTCAAATCTATGAGCTGGGAGAAAATCTTGTGTGTCCATAGGAATAGTTTGATTCGGATTAATCTTAATAGGAGGTGGAACTGCTTCATCCTCACTATCTTCTAGATCCGACAAAACTGAAAATTCTTCCTCTGCTGGGCTATTGATACTGTTTGCGTTGCAAAATGCGAAAAAGCTTAAATTTGTTAGGTTTAATAAAACAAAAAAATCTGGGAAACCAACCTCATATCATCTTTATCAGCCTTGTTTTTCCTAAACCTATCTGAATCTTGATAAGCAAAATACTTAAGCGCCAGGGGTAGATAGTTAGAATCTAAAAGTAACTGGGTCATGTGTTCAAATTTAAGTACATCTGATGATTATTAGATAGTCCTGTAATTATTTTAATTGAGAATCTACTGACGAGAAGCTTTGAACCATTTCAGTAATAGTAGAAGTATCCCAGAGATAGCTTTGATAGTAATTTCGCGCAGTCGATAAGTCTCTGGCTCCTCAACTAAGAAGTCAGAAATATCCGTATCTGGTATCGGAATACTGCTAGGCTCTTGGGATCTATTCTGCGTGTGAGGTCCGTTAACACGTAAATTGGCTTCCTTAGGATCTGTCGCAACGCCATGATACGTTGGATGTGAGGGGATGTTAGGTACGCTTGTCCAAATAGCTTTTAGCAAAACAATAACTAGAGACTGTAGTTGAGGTAATGAGTTTTTCTATAGTACACTTAATTTGAGCAAATTTATCGATAGCGACTAGTTCTTACGTAAGTTTTCTCGATGAGCTCTAGTTTTTGTAGGACCTCATCACTAACTTTATTATTCGGCCCACAATCCAGTTTTGCGATTTTTTTATTTTTTTGGTTGATATTGTTGTTTTTTTGTGTCAATATATCGTCTATTGTGATGGAGTCGAGATCAATTTCTCCATTGTCATTTTTTGGGAGAAAATCAAGCTTAAAATCTTCGATTTCATCGTCGCTAGTATCCCAGCCTCTTTCAAACTTGATATATTTTTCTCGTTCTTCCCATAATTGGCGTAGTGATCTTGTCATTCGCATTCTATGAGAAAAAATTTCACCAGCCTCTAAAATAGATTTTGGTATATCACTTCCAACCCAGTTCCGTCCCACTAGGCGTTCTTGAAGACCTGCAAGTCCTTTCCCACCGGCACTACTACTTGTGTAATCTAGAGGTGGATACAGAAAAGGAAAGTTTTGGTTTGTTTGATAATTTTGTTTCTTTCCAGCTTTACCACCCACTGGAGGGGATGGTGGGGGGGATGGAGCTGGCGTAGCTATATGTACAGATTGATGAAGTATAGATGCACCACTGGAACTTACATTTAAGTCTGGGGGAAAAAGACCATCAGATCCATTTGCTCTACGCTTCCTACTGGAAATTGGTGGGAGAATCGAGAAATCATCTGGTTCCAAAGGGAGAAGAGGCTGAGGTGGAATGTAAGCTGGATATTTGGAAATGATTTCTTGACGAAAAATATGATAATCTAATGGAGAGGCTGATATCTTCCTTCTACGATCTTCTTGGGGATTTTCACCAATGACGTTTTTAAAAGTATCAGCCTCCGCAATCCCCCCTAATGCTAATAATATAGATTTCCATAAAAGTAGCAATATTTTAGTTTGTGGCCAATGATTTAACTCATCCCATCTCAAGCTTGCGGTAACCTTTAGAAAGTAATCTAATATGTCCGAAGCAATTTGAGTTAAGTTTTCATGAGCTGATTTCATCTCAGAAGCATAATTTCGAACTCCTTCAATTATGAAGTAGAAGATCGTAGTGACACTATCGATTTCAATTTGAAAATATGGAAGTTCATTTTCTTGTAATGGATATTCAGGATACTCGTCATTACTTATTCGTTTTAACGAGTTTTTCAAAACATCAAAGAGAATTGGAATTCCATCACACTCAGCTATTAAATTAATCCCACGTTTTATATGCTCAAGATGCTGTTTAGATACTTTACTTTTTGCTTCTGTACTTTCTTTCAAAGAATCTGCTTGTGCCGTTACATCCCAAACGCCCAGAGTGATATGGAGAATTGTCTGAAGATTCTTACATCGCCTGGGTAAATTCGAATCAGTCAGGCCTTCCACCTCTCTCTTCAAGAATCTCTTATGTTCACTAGTATCACTTTCTAACCAGCTCTTATTTCCAAACTTTTCCCACCGTCGTTCAAACTTCTCTTTAACGAGCAATAAGCGCCTATATTCTGTATCATTGTAGGCAAACCATTCATTTATTTCATCCTCAAAAGAAGCAGAGTCTTCATAGGTAAACTCGAAATTCGTTGCATCAACTTTTGGAAATTCGTTCACAAGGCGACGAAGTTGAATTAAACTTAGTGCGTCATTAGAATTATCTGAATATGAAGTTTGCTGGGAGGAAACTGGAGGTGCTGGAGGTTGAAGAATTGGATGAATAATTTGCTGCCGTCTTATTTGAGGACGTTGCATGGGAACACTTGTTGCTGCTTGAGAATCTGGAAGATGAACCTCTGACAGTCCAGTATCGGTAACATCACTTTCCACGTCTTTAGGGGCTTCAAGAGATGTTCTAATAGGAAGAAATGATGTATACATTTCTGAGCCATTATCTGTACTATCGTCTACTACTCCCATTTTTCAGGTGACATGGAAATCGAAATCTACTTGCTTATTAATAATAGCCAGTATATAAATTTTTTGCATCAGCATTAGACATACGAGTGGTGGATACATTCCACCAGCCAAACAACTCGAAAGCAAAATGAATTTTAGGGTTTGTTATCTTGCATACCATAGCTGCTGCTTCGACATAAACTTATTAACAGCACAATCTTCATCTTAATACAAGGGTTAGTGGTGGGACGTCATTTTGCAAGATAATTTATAATATCTATCTTCCCTGCACTTTTCAGGGGCCTGGATAATCGAGCGATGCTAAAGTGACGCATGCGTTCATTTAGATATATCCCAATATAGCTAGCAATTTCAGGTACACACTGCAAGTTAAATAAAGACACACCTCATCCCTTAGCAACCATTTAATGAACGTAAATTTAAAAAACCAATCTGAGTTAACATACCCAAACTATTTAGATAAGTGATTTTAATTTAATTCTTATAAAATTAATATTATGGCTGATTAAAAAAGATCTGAAGATATTTCTCATCAAATTTTTGATTCTGAGACCAGCGACGGATTGTCTGTCTCTGTGACAAGATGTGTTCAAGAGTAAGAGTAGACAAGGACAAGAGCTAGAAGTCGAGAACAAGACCGGGATCAAGACTACGCGCAAGAGCAAGAGCAAAAAGATGGTATTCGATTCGATTATCTATCAGGAGCTATGATTTTAACAAGACTTTCATCTTTCATCTGGCTGATCTATTTTCAGGAAAGGGCCTCTATTTATACTATCAGAGGTCTCAATAATCTTAAAAGGAACGAACGTATAGCTATTCTAAACCCTTAAGGATCTCTTAGAATCTCCTAGAATCTACACATCTTGTCACAGAAATAGACAATCCGTCGCTGAACTCAGAACCAAAAATTTGATGTGAAATATCTTCAGATTCTAGATAGAATCTGATAGAACCTTATAGAACACCATAGAATATCATAAAAGCTTAAACACTGTAAAGCACCATAAACGCCGCAGAATACCATGAAACTTAGTGCTTCTGACAGTCTCCTTTTGATTAACGTGAAGAAAACATACACAACTACATTATACAACTACTTGCCTAAATTGAGACTTACGTATCTTTTGATGATGCTATGAATGCAGTCAAAAAATATTCTAAGGACGTAGACATGATGTCTCTTGTGCCCGAATTACAATTGTGGGTGGCCGAAAGAAGTATGTTATGGCTCGTACGCGGCGAAGACTTATTGTACCATAAAGAACGTGAAGAGATGTGCTGGAAACTACTGAAGAATCTTTAACAAAGTCTTCAAATTCTGTAATATACCCTTTAGGGCCTCAAAACCCATCAAACTATCCACCGCTTTAAGGAGGCGAGAATTTAGCACTCGCAAGTAATGTGCTCATCTTAGTGCTGGATTTCAATTTTCTTTCTTCATCGGCGAGCTTCCACTTGGTCATTGGTGTGTACAGTGGCGAGATGGTGAGATTTACTCAACCCATAATCACCAACCTGAAGAGAATTCAGTGGTATTGAAAGGCTATTGAAAGCTAGGACCTGATGTATATACGAGGGTCATGAATTAATTCCTGCTCACATTCTATCTCCCATTTTCAACAACATTTCTACGAGAATTATCTTTAGTAAGCGCTAATTATCTCTCGCGGTAGGGTTGCTACCCAGTGTTTGATTCTATTCGTTAATGTTACCGAATAAACTCCCATCTAGTATCATTAAGAGGCTCTTGAAGCCTACCTGGACCTTTTAAAATTGGTAAAATATTTGCAATCATCTGAAAGCGTGCGAGAAGCCGCTCTGGCAGTGTAGAAGGGCGGTATCACTTTGCGCTCCAAAGTTATAGCCGTGAGATTGTCTCTAATTGTATTTTTGGTGATCTGAAAACAAGTGGGAACCACTCGTCTAATCTTCACATGCAAGCTACCGCCCGCAGTTGTCTATACTGTAGAAGTATTTAAGAAAGGAAAATTCCTGATTCTCTATGCAAAGCTATTTGTGGGATGGTGTGCTAGACTAGCAAAACTGCACGAACTGCTTGAAGCATAGTGCGATCTAATAACTTTATGTGCCAGCCTATTCCGGTATTTACTTTCTTATTCCTTTATTGATAATCCGAGTGAGTCCTAGCAACCATGCTTCTACTCCACATAGCGCTATACTGAGTACACACGTATCTCTCAATGGTCTGGGCTGCGTCTTGATTAACCTTTGCAATCTGTTGCGGAAATTGAGATACATGCTGTGACTTTCCGCACCACTCTTAAGCATGCTGTTTAAGCTTGAGTTGAGAATCCATCCATACCCTAAGCCATTCAACATGAGGAGATAGATTTACATTGTACTGTTTGATCTTAATTGATATTCCTGATGAGTCTAGTATCTTTTTCGGTCTTACTCCTATGTCATAAGCAATTCCGACTTAGCTGGATCAAAATCTAACATATTTTCATTTTCCCACTGTACAGAAAATTTGCTTATCGTTGAGCTGTCAACACAATTTCATCAATAGTCCTTCCTACACTGACGATAGCTGTATCATCAACGAAGCCAAGTTTACCTTTCCAATCATTTTATAGAAGAATTTTTATTTAAAACGCGATTAGAAGTGGTGAAAGCAAGGATCCTTGGACTTCAAACTCCAATACTTTATTTTAGGTTGTCCCGCCTTGATATCTTATGCGTATTTTCCATTGGGTTAAAAGTGTCACTATCTATCTACATATTTTCCTTGAGCTAGCCTTGATTGCGTAAAATTTGCAAAAGATATTCAAGTTGTATATCTAGGTTAGTCTTTGCTCTAACCTCTTCGCTTCTCACTGTCGCTTCGGCATCGAGAATCGCACAAGCAACGACGTTAACAGCGGATCCCTTGGTGTAGGAACTATGAAACTGCTTAGGAACTATCTTGCGCTTGATTGCCAGCCTCCTCATTCTTTTATTCTAATTGTCCTTACAACTGCTAAGAAATGGTGAAGAGATTTAGCGTGATTTATCCCTGCCGTAGCAATTATCTCCATCTAAACCTAGCTAAGACCAACTCGAATCCCTACACTCAACTCGAATCGAATCGAATCGACATGGGTGTTTTTAAAAGGATTAGGGACATAAATAGTGACAAAGAATATTTCTAATCCTTTACTCAGAAAAAGAGTAGGGATAGAGGTTGACAGCCCTTAATGGATATTAAGTCACGCTTTTTTTTGAAAGTAGAATAACCTCCGTGATTTTGAAGGCATTAGGAAAATAGCCATGATCTAGGTAAGCTAGGAAAGTATCTTTTACAAGAATCCCTATCGTTTCTCAGCACGTTTTAAGTAGTCGGTCAGTTATTTTATCTATACCTGAAGCGGTATTTCCAATGTCCATAATACATTCCATTACGTCTTCCAACGATATTGTTTAGTTCCACGAGATCGTCTCTGCTTACCCAGCTTTCCGTGTGGACACATCATGATCTGTATTGAGCCTAGCCATCAACACGTCTCACAGGTTTTATATTTGTTTCTGTGGGCCCTATACTGATTGATCATCGGCAACTGTAAAGGGTTGGTTGTCAGATTTTGGCTTAGCCCATTGCAATATCTATAATACCCCGGAATGAATTTGTTTTGGCACTCTCAATAAAATTTCTCCGGTTATCTCTTTTTGCCGATTTGACTACTTTTCTGAAAATTTCCCGGACCTGTACTGCTAATTGGGAACAATCTCGCAAATTTTTTGAAATTTTGAAATCTTGAAACATTATTGTACACTCTGAGCTCTCCTATGGATCTGTTCTAAATGTGATCTTCGATGGGGTACGTTCGATAGTCCTGACGGCAATTTCTAGAATTCTCAACAAGTCGGATGATTGAATTTCATTAACGATCGTGTTTCCCCATGTATTGAAAAATTCAGCAAAATGGTCAAGTTTTTTATCACTAACATAGATTGGACGATTTGCTTCAAGAAAGTTCGTACACCTTTTCGCTTTATAGACCCTATTATTGTCTTTTAAACTAGTGCGGTGGCATATGTATTGCTCCAAACCCGGTCAATAACATTTCCGACTAAATTAGTGGCTTCGCCATCTATATTAAATAGTTACATTTTATTTTTCAAAATCCATTCAATTATCTGGTTTCCATCGCCATATTGACATGAAGTTTGTGGCCACAGTTTCTAGTTTCTAGAAACTCAGTTGAAATCTTTCCCTGTAACACTAGGTCCTGAAGGTTTCCATTGTACAAGAGATCGCAAAGTACCACTTGGTCCAGATGCTGGGTAATCATTAACAAACTTAATGCCTAACACATGTTAAAAAGCCATAGTCTATTTTCCAAACCGGCCCGTTGGAATAAATTTGGGTAGCGTGAATTAAGTGTGAAAGTTATTGCTCATGATCGGCTCTCAATTGGGTCGATTTGTATTTGTACTAAAGGATCAAAACAATGTCAGTAAATAATATTTACAACAACATTACTAGATGAGATACTCAATAAGCATGATTATGGAGCAAGTTAGATACGTATCTAAATAACTGCTTTATACATCACTGCGATCATAACTTAACCTAATTTTATCATTATCGTCTTTACAAACATCTCATTCTTAATTCATTCTCATCTAAGATATCCGTGAAAAAAATCTAAGCCGTGTTTTTGACAATGAATGTACAATCTGATTCATTAAATTTTATATCTTGTGATTATCTAGATAAGAAATCAGGTAGAGTAGCGTATTTAGCCGCTCGGAATCTTAATTCAAAATTACATTCAGATAAAAGCTGAGACCATCGGACTTGCATTTTAGTAAGTTTTTTTTTTAAGTCATAAAATATTTGAGATTTTTGTGATCAATTAAAATGATAAATAGATTCTCGAGCCGATAACTACCCAGCTTTCCAGCTCTGATGCCGTTCTTCCCAGTTGCGCAACCCATTCTTCATACTATGAGGGTATATCTACATAAACTAGTGCGTTCTCATGTGACTTGTTTATGGCTGTAGAAAGATGTGATAGATTAGATTCTGATGGCCAATTTTCTCCTCCCACAAGCACAAGTTGGTGCTCGAAGTCTTTCATGAAGTCCTGAAAGAGCTGATGTTTTTCCTGCCACATTCTTAGCGGTATTTGGCTGGCAGCCATGTCATTTACCTCATCTACAAATGATATTTGCTTGTAGCTGTGTAATTCTTTCTAATTATTGTCGTTAGTTAAATCGTGTATTCGAAACCATGGGGAAATTTATGCCTTTTTATCGTTCAGTAAAGCCTCCACCATATTTAGAAATTAATTCGGCCGTGACGCCTGCATTTTCCTCTCCTTGATCCTTTATTTTCAACCTAAGCATGAAGAAATCAACAGAATTTGTTGCTCCATTCCATGATAGCTATGAGGTCAATGTAGCTCTGTGGCTAATGCCTGAAAGAAGAGAGTTGTTCCGGACTAACAGACTTTGCTTGATTATTTTCAGCGGAACTCTAATAAGATAGAGATAAAGATGTTGTCGAATTAGAGTGGGATCTAGGAGCACCAAGTTTCATTAATTGCGCCCAAGCAGTGTCTTTCAATTATTTTATATCATAAATGTGTATAATTATAAAAACATATTCATTGGCGCAAAAATGGCGTCTTTAGTGTGATTGCGCAATCCAAGTGCGTCGTTGCAAAGGTTTTAAACCCAACAATTTGTTGTTAGGGATAGAAAATAAATTTTTAAAAAGATTAAGGCCCACGGTAGTTTCAACGTAGACATTGTTATAAACTGTTTCTCTATTTTCTATAGACAATAATCTTCGTAGGAATCTATCTCCTATAGTAAAGTACTGGGATTGTTTACTCCTATTAGCTAACCCCCTAAGACGTCCCACATGTACCAACATGTCGCTTAATACTCGACTGGGCTACAGGGTCACCCAAAGGAAATACAATAAAATTATTATTACTATTAAACTCTTTTCCTGAACAGGACAGGAAAACATAATAAAAAATCAGATTTCTGATACTTAATCTTTTTCATAATATAAATTAGGTCTGGACCTTCAACATAAAATTCTAAATTCTGAAATATGGCTGGATTAATTAGTTACGGGGAAGTATTTCTTTGGCGAGCATTCCTAGTAGATGATTCAGGCTCCTTGTGTAAAATAAAATCAGACTTTATTTGGTAGATATTGCGGCTGTTGCCACCAGGAATATACACCTTTTGACACGGTATTAAATTTGGTCCATCTCCAATTACAACGTACATTGCACTGTAGTCGAGTGCTAGTGCCAAAAAATGCCTATTCCTACCAGGGGCTGTGAATGATGGCACATATTTCTTTAGAGGCCATAGGATACAAGGTGAGCGAAATGGTGCACCGTTATGATGTCTGAGAGAAATTTTTGGATTTCCCATCGCTTGGTTTTTAACATTTTTACTTTCATCCAGTAGATAACTATCATCATAATATGCATTATTGCATAAGTATCCAGTTGTTGGTGTTTTATCTAACGTTTGCAAAAGTTGTTCAATGAAAGAGGGTTTTCTTGTCCTCATACATCTTATATGATTGTTTGCCAATGTCCTAGCAACAACATCTCTTAATCGACCTGTGGATTCTATGACCATAAGGAAGGTTTCTGGTGTTCGAGCCATTCGAAACTGAGGATTTCCAGATTGATGAGGTGCTAAGACTTCTTCCTGATAAATAGGCCATATTTTATATCCAAGATCTTCACTATACAAGTTTCCCCTATATTGTGGAGGGGAGTCATTACTCTTATCTAAATTCTCGCGAGCAATTACTAAACGTTCAGTAATGGTGCTGTCGGGAATAAACTCAGAGCCACATTCATAGCCATTACTTCCCTCCACGTTATAGATTGAAGCTTCCGATCGCTGAGTATCTACTCTCCAGCACTTAGCAAATTGCATGTTTGCCAGCCAAACAATTAAATCTACAATTTTGCCATTGTTATCAATGACGATTCGATATACTGATCTTTGCCAAATGGATTCAGATGGCGCGCGTTTTGTGCCCTTTGGAAGGATAGGCCACAGTAAGTAATTCTTTGCGTTCCTATAAAGCAGTCCAGAGTATGGCAATGTTTGTCCTCTTCCTTCTTCTGATAAAGCAACCTTGAGTGCATCATTAACCATTTGGTCGTTGAAAAATTGACCTCCACATTCGTATCCATTCTCTTTCAATTCTCTTCGATCAAGCACGGTGTAAGTGGATACAACATTGGACAAAAGTAACCATGAGATGAAAAGATCGACTAATGGCATCATATAAGGGACACGAAATAATTGATGCTGCATGAGTAATATTTGATTCAATCTGTCTATATTGATGATTTATGATATGAGACTGAAATTCGAGATATTCGAGCCTCTTACTCTGATGATAATTAGACCAGTTAATGATCTTTTTGAAGTCGGAAATACTGATCTTAAGAATTTGATGGAGGAGAAGAGGAGACTGGATTCAAGATACTTATAAGAAAATCTTGTCACAAAATTTTTAAAACTCATAAAAAAGCTCACAGCATTTGAATGATGGATCTAACATGAAATTTAGAGGAAGTCAGGGGTATTTTTGTGGCGCATACACAGTTATTTTATTTAAATCTTTTTGTGACTATGTAACTGATCAGTAAAGATAGGTGAATGAACACCCCAGAGAAGCTCATCTAGATCCAACTCTAGGAAAATTAAACATGAATAATGTCACTAAATTAAT
>PEDP01000382.1:0-26104 GCA_002918395.1 Erysiphe pulchra | reverse complement strand
AGAAAAAAAGAAAAAAAAAAAAAAAAAGACTAACTTCAACGTATTAAAAAATTATATTTTTTTAATTTGTTGATTATGTCTGAAAAAATCATTGTTTGTAAGAAATATATATATATATATATATACAAATTTTTGCTAGTCAATTGCCTTTTCAAACCCCCTCATTTTTTTGGGGGGGAAACTTTGTAAGTGTTGCCTACCTTCAGTCAGTCGAAATTGATTGCATGGATGAGACGGATAAATGCATGTATAGAGGAAGAAAAAAAAAAAATAATAATAAATCAATATGGATTAGATCAAATGTTATATAACCCAGATTTGATTGTGTTGCATTAAGCGGGTAGGGAAGAAAAACTCAATTACCTATCCACGCGTCTTTAGAAAGAGTCTTTTTTCTACCACTTAACGCGAACCAAATAAATATTTAGTGTTGTTAGCTATTAAGTACGCAAGATACGTAGTAAGTAATGAAACATATCAAATTAAAAGGGTCTTCTCAATGTTTTAGTCTGGTGCTTGGATTTTGGCGTCAAAAAGTTTGATCAATTGGCTAAGACAAATTTAGTACTGCATCACTCAACTCTTACAGGGGGTTTTTTGCTACGATCAAGTTGTCATGTTGTCAGCTTCCATAAAAATGTATCACGAGTGCTTCAAAAATTGTAACGTTCTTTTGGCTTGAATTAAAGTTTTGAATTCTGACCCCAAGATTTTGCCTTGAATATTTTGCTAGTTTTTGGGATGTCACTCCCCGAAGTTGCTGGATTTCTGAAAATCAAAAAGGATTTTCAAGAATTGAAATTAAATTGGGCTACATGTATACTGACTGTAACATTCAGTAATTTAAAAGCTCAGATAAATTAATTTTGTCATCATTTGAACTGAAGTATCCCCTGTATCGTGTTGAGGTTTAGCCACTAAAACATCACATATGTTGGAGAAAAATGTATTATACTGTAAAATCTAATGCTACTATAAGTCTGAAATATGAAAGTTTTGTGTTAAAATTACACGGGAAGCGAAATCCATCTCACTGGTATACCACCGGCCGTTGTTTCAGGAGGTCTTATTGTTAGGGTACGTGGAGGTAAGATCAATCGAGCCTTTCCAGGTCCCTGATTATCTAATTTCCCTCGCCTACGCATTAACATCTCCATTACGGCCACTCTCAAAAAGTCACTATTCTCACGCATGTCTCTTCTCCTGATCACTAGTTCCTTAGTTGATTGAACATTACCTGTAGTTTTTGTTCGATAGCTTATGACATGATGCGGAGAGTGCTCATTAGAAGCTGATATCTTATATGTTTGCATCTGAATAGATACGAGGCATCTTCGTTGTCGTTTTGTTCGGCAAAGTGTGGATGAATGCTCTTCAATTGGCGCATTAGTAATTGGATTCAAATAACGACGAAGTTGTGATGTAGCGACAGATTCGAGATGTATTGGCAAACATTCACTTGTATGAGACAAGTCAGGATCAACAAATTTAGTAGGCCTTGAAGATTTAATTGGCACTGGTGGAGAATTGAATTGTGATGAGACAGACTTTAAAGCGAATTTGATACTGTGAAATGACGTCCTGAGTTTAATTTGCAAAGCAAGTTTAGACCGAGTGGGGGGATCATTAAAATCAGATATCTCTTTGATTTCTTCTGGCTTATTCAGTGATTTGTCCTGATCAAAATTAATTGAACTTGATTCCACAGGAAAGAGAGGTTGGTCTTCGAAGACACATGGTTGCCTAGGCGAATAAAAAGGTTTTCGCCGTCGCCTTGTACACTGATCGGAAGTGACTTTTGACGTCCCAAGAGTCGTAGGAACTGACAAAGGAGATTGAAAATGAGTGGCAATAGGTTTTTTATGGTTACTTGTTATGTATTTTATTTTAGAGAGTGTTTCATTTCGGACATTGTCTTTGATATTTGCTGGCTCATGTACTTTATTTACTTCATCCTGCAGACTGAGAAAGATATCCAAGGGACTTCCCTCAGTGGAAAAATCACATCCTTTTTCTGAAACACTTATTTGCTCAAGAATAGCGTTAAAGGGCGACCTCTTGGACTTATCAATGTTAGCTCCATTATTTCGTAATGGAGGAATCGATGTGATGGCTAGAAGTTTGAATAAGGGATGAACTCGTTCACTGTGTGCTAATTGAGTCAGATGATCCCTTCTATTGGAGCGCTTTTCTCGGTGAGAGGCTTTCCTTCGAATACCCCGTGTAGGACTAGCCAGGGATGAAAGATTCGTCTCAAGATAAGGTTCAGCTTCCTCGCATACGGACTTGACTGAAATTTTTGAAATTTCCTTTTGGATCTGCATCGTGAGAGTAATGATAAGATAATGATATTTTTTTCTTTGGTTCTTTGATCACAAGTAGAATCTGGAAGCCGACTGTTATATGATGTCGTAAAAATGAATGTTGTGATTTTTTTCAAGTGCCAAGAAACGTAGAATTTGAAGGGATTTGATATCTTATCTTAGAGAGATGACGAGCGGGAGTGTAAAGCAGTCGGTGAAATAACTAAATTTGAGGAGACTTTTCTTAGAAGTACTCTTCGGCAAAGACTGGGATTTCGAGTTAATTTCTTGTAAGATGGCGGCATTTCAGTTGAGAAACATAAAGTCACTATCGAGTACATCTAAGATGCGCAATCGGGAGAAGATAGAGTGACGGCGGTAGAATATGTGGGGCAACAAGTATAAATTGTCACTTTGGCATACGAAATTAAAAGCGAGTCTTCTAAGATAGGTGGATCGGAGAGGGAGGGTGGGAAACGTTGATAATAAATGATCAGTTGGTTTATGTGTGGTAAAAATTGATAAAAAAGACAGGGAGGCCTGAATGCAATTAAATAAATATTGATGATAATAATGCTGGAAACTGGAAAATGAGGAAGAAGAAGATGGAGACCAGGACAGGTCGTTCGTTGGTTGATTGTGTTTCTTGTACGCCGCACAACCGGCGACCGGACCGCACTCGGGGGCAGAGAGAAGTGAAGGCTGCTATCGGTCAGGGTCCAACAAGCGAAGGTCAAGACTCAGCCAGTCAGCAGTCAGCCAGCCAGCCTTGCATCGCTCGCCCGTCCCAGCCTTGTCAGGGGCCTGTATATGATGTCACCATGTATTATGCAAGCAGCAGCTAGCCAATCAATGGTTGAGCAAATAAACGCCAAGAAAAGAATCTCGACTGGGCCATTTTCCTGCTCACGTGCTTAGCGCATGATTAATGATTGCCAAGAAGAAACACGAGGATGCCAAAAGAGGGAGGGATACGAACGATATCAAGCAATCAAGCAAGCAAGCAAGCAAGCAATCAATGCCTTCACTACTGAGCAGATGGATTGAATGAGTGTAAAGAATCCCAGCCCTCGATCCAATTGCTCGTCAGTCCTCCTCCCTATACTTAGACTATCAACAATATGATAGGAGAGAGATCTACTGCTGCTGCTAATTTCTTAATAAGCCATGGAAAATTTGATCCATCTTCTAGCAACCAATAATCATTTCGTATCCGCTCATGGAGAGAAAGGAACGAAACGATAGACCCGGACCAAGCGACTAGCAGAAATCGGATTAGCGTTTGCTACACACCCAGCAATCCTTGCTAGCTTCTCGTCACGCGACTTTAGGGGTCCATAGTTAAATCTACGATTGGCTTATTCACGAGAATCAATTAAGTTGATTCAATGTTTGGACTTTCGGTAAAAATTGGGGTTTTTATGGGGAGTTTTACAAGGATATTATTTGTGCTTGGATAATGGAATCCCTGTTCGCTGGTACCGTTTGTGCATTCACTCACTTCCTTACTCAACTTACTACAGACAGAAGCAAGCACCAGATTCATGCCTTAAGACCGCTCACATTAATATATCCTTCCTCTGAACAATCTGTAGCATCAGTGGCAAATTTACACAAGACCAGAGCGTTAACTCAGCGGATATCGGTCTCTTAGTGCTGTATTTGAGTGAGTGGAGGGGGGGCTTTAAAGGGATACAGACATCTTTGCCAAAGGAGTAAAGGGGTTGTCTCCATTCTCTCTTTAGTTAGAGATTGAATACATAGATCTGATTGGCGGCGGCAGCGCTTTAACTGAGTATAAGTGAGTATACGGGCCGGTGACGCACAGTTCTGTCAAGATTCTGCATGCCGACAACAAATCTGAATTAATCTGACGTCCCGAAACCCCCCCAGCAACACAGTGTTTGGTGTCCTTGATGCATTTAAAACACCCATGTCGATTCAGGCTAGGTATAGGGATTGGAATGGTTCTTATCTAAATTGCTTTGGTGTTTCTGGGACAATGGCAGTATGAACCTACTACCTACTTGTGGCTTGGCACAACCATACTTCCCTAAGATATGTTTACCGCCGGGGAAACAAAATACCGAGCCGAGATTGCATCGCTGGTGGGTGGGTGGGTGGCTTAGAGATGAAACATTGATTGAATGATCAAAATCCCAGCTCAACTTGCATATCAATCCAATAATCTGACAACTTAAATAGGTATCTACCAGAATTGTGAAAATTTAAAGACTCCTTTGGATCCAAATACATACATGGCTACAAACAGCTAAAACAGGAAGAAAAGCCGGCTTATCAGTAATTTCTTCTCGCAACTCATCAAGATAAGCATGGATAGGAAATCTCCCGAAGTTGCAAATCAATTTTATCAGATTTCGAATTTAATTCGGCCCAAAGATTGAATGACTTCCCTGCCTGACCCATGATGATTACATATTAGTTTAAAGTTTTATCCCAGCCTATCAGCGCTGGACAATTACATCTCACAACTACCCAAAACTGATACGACTTGATTGACGATCAGAGTGACAGGTTATGTATTCTCATTGCGATTTTCTAGATATTTATTGAATTGCCTATGCTAATTTAATTTTTTGTCGCAGCAAAACCTGTATCGTATACTTACACGGCGTTTTCAAATTACGGCATTTCAAATTGTCTACAAATAGAACGAAAATAGTATACCTAGAGGATGGTTGCACTCTAGTCTCTAGCTTTATTGGACACTCACTGGCTGCGGGTTGACCATCAAATCAGTGAAGGACAAAAAAAATCACCGGATAAATTTTGTCGTGGCATCTAAAAGAGCAATGAATGTATTTGTGATAAAGTTAAATCATCTAATATATACGTGAAATTATTGTCAGTCTTCAATGAAAGTTTTTCTTAAAATAAATGAAGCTTGCTAGGCACTTTCGACTCTTATTATGTTGATATCATTGAGGTACATAATTCTATGTCTGTTTAAACTCTGTTTGCACCGCTCGCTGCTCTTGCTCTTTTTCTCACCATCGGGATAATGCTCTATGCTCTTTTTTGATAACTCATTTATTGTGTATGCATCCTTAAGGCCATGACACAGTGATAGTGTTTATATACATGTTAGATGATTCAACTTTCCATAAGGGACACTCATGCCTCAGATTCCATTCGTAGATGCTACTACGAAGTATAATCGCTTTTCTTTCGCAGTTGGTCATTTCTCATCCGTTAGGGATAATGCTCGAAAAAAGATGTTCTACGCGCAACTTTATGAGCCGAATAGTGCTGAGCTTTACTCTCAACTTCTTAATTGAAACATCAGGCACGCATGTAGAATAATCTTGGGATGGAAATAAATAATCGGAAGTTTGAAATCTAAAGTAATCTAACCTGACCCTTCATGTGCATTCCGTCAGCATCAATAACGGCCTGATAGAGCTCCTTCATATTCTGATCCAGCTCAATGGGGAAAATCACGCTTCTAATATGGATTCCCTCAATTCAATCTATAATTTTGCTATCTCTTTTAATGCGATTCTTTATCCATCCAACTTCATTTATATCGACATGTTCCCAATTGGGTGAAGATAAGAGAAAATGGTGATCATTTAATCTCAATAATATTCCTACCCTTTTAATTAAATATTGAATTGAATTCCACCCCGTGTCAAGACCAAACACCACATTCTTTCATATCATTCCAACCAAGATCATGGCCAGCTTGCTAGCATGGTATACGTCCATTTGTATTGGAGAAAATAAAAGGTGTTCAGAGAGTTCCTCAGACTGACTTGATTAAATTAACGGCAGCCGCCTCACATGGATTTGTGGGTTTTTTATTTTCGTGCAGACATATTAGATCTGTCTACACATTTAAGACTCCTGTTTACAATCGAAATTGAGATTAATTTTTCCATCGGCTGTCGAATTATTTGCCTCAAGTCGTTGGTCCCTACTCAACTCACGTCGCATAGACCTTATTGTCCCTGGAGGACTTGCCAGTTATGAGATGAGGAAAATATGGTATACCGTCCGCGCCCTTCTCCTAAGTTAAGTCCGAATAGCCTGGACGCCTACCTCAATCGAGACAGGAGGTGTTTGGTACGAATCAAACAGACCCTAACCACAATTCGCGCGGTGTGTGTTTACAGGATGGTGAAAGCATGCCTGGGTAATCCAGGGTTTGTAGTTTCCTTGAATAGATGTCAAAATACGATTAATGGGAGACCAATTGTGAAGGAAAAGAGATTGTACTTCGTGGTGTTAACTGACGAAACAATCTGAGGCATGAGTGTACCTAGAGAAAATTTGAACCATCATATATGTAAATTATTACCGTCACTGTGTTATAGCCTCAAGGCTGGCTGCATACACAATAAACAAGAGTTTATGTGCCCCCTGACTCCCCCCTTTGTTACGATAATTGTTTAGTGTGGCACAGCATTGAAGTAATTATTCCCTGGTGCATTTAGACAACGACCAAAATTTAAAGCGAAGAATCACTGAAATTCTGCGTGCTAGATCTGCGTGCTCATCACAATAGTTACAACCATTAAAAATACAGACATCAGTACAAAAAATATTTCCTAACGTGATAAAAAACCGATATTTTTCTTTTTCTTTCGACTATCACTAGTCCGAATTGTGGTCAAAATAATCAGAGATTCATGGAGTGTAGGAAAAATATTGCTTCAAGGACACTGATTAAACAATAGTTAACACAAAAGGCGTTCTTCGTTCGTTCTACCACTAAGCATCTATCTACACTTAATATTTCCTATGAACCTTTAGCTCGAATTAAAAAAAAAAAATTTGGATGAGCCCAAACTGAGTCATACCTTTTCCAACTTCCAGCTGGACAATACCTCCTGCCATGGAAGAACTGTGCCTGCTTATTTCCTATGTAAAAGGATTTTGAAAATTATAATTGGAAAGAGGTGGTGGGATGTACGGCACAAAGTCGCCACAATGGCGATTAGAGAAGCCCATCGATAAATCCGATGTATACTATACTACACGCTAGTGGGTAGATGTAAAGTCTGATAATAGATCAAAGGTCCGAGCCTTCTCATCTTTCCAATTAGATTGATTTGGATCATCACTTACTTTGTCCCTTACAATCGAAAATCTGAAATTTTTCTGTTATGATGGCTTTGAATTCATCTAGTTACTCGATGTCCCAAGTCTGTAATATGATGGAATACTGAGCAAGGCTTGTCTGCGATGATCACATTTGCCCAAAGCTTTTTTTCCATCTTCTTACAACCTTCTATTTATCCAGAGGCATTAATGAAGGGAGGGAAAGTTTTGGACCTACCTAGATCTAATGCATCCGACTGTAGGGCCCAGGGCCCTCTGAGAGGGAGCTCACACCCCGTGATTTTTGGAGGGTTTTTTTTCCTGGCAGCGGCGTAAATTATCAAATAACGACTAGTGCAGGTATTGCTGCTGGGCCAAAGTCACAAAGAAGGCATAGATGTTGCCCTTGGCCCGTAGGTAAGGAGCAACTACATGTCATTTATTCTTTCATAGACATAAACTCACCTTGGATCAAAAAATTAATAGAAAGTAGTGAAAACAATAATTAGCACAAGTACCAATCACACTAAATAATTAACGTAAATACGAGAATTTTCAAGCTTCTGTTCCCGTCTACCAGTTATACCTTCATATAAATTGGTATGCGCCAGAACAATGCAAGTTCTAAGCACGCCTCATCAACGACGAGATTTTACTAGTTCGAAAGACGACAATACTTGTCAAATCACACTAGCATAGAATCAAGCATGACTTCATGTATCATTCAACCAACCGTCAACGAATCAATCTGTATATCTCGGTCTTGAAAACTCGTGTTATTACCTGGGTATTACAGCGCATAGGGGTAAATTATGAGCGACAATCATAGGAGGAGGTCGCTATCACCAATATCTAGAAAGAAACATATTTGATCTAATCTAGTAAGCACTTTGGACTAGCCCATTCGGAATACAAGGATTTTTATATCGAATTATGCTAAGAGGGGGTGATGAATTGAGAGTTTGGTTGCAAAAGCTCAAAATGTATTCAATTAGACTCGGTAATATCAATAAATGCCAGAATGAAACTGCTCGTAGATTTGTAATGTTTTGAATTTTTTTAATATCTCGTCGTTGTTCCGCTGATAGCGATTTGCGAAAAAAAATTTAGTTACTAGGTGTACGTAAGTAACTCGTTTGATTTGATGCAATGAATGATTTACATGAATGTGATATTATTACTAGTAATTAGATTTTGAACAAAATTTATCAACATCCATATCGAAACCATAGACTTCTGATTTTTTTTTACTCCTCTATAGATTTTTTATCAATTATATACACATTCTATCATCTTTACTGTAAAGCTTCAGGGCTTTCCACAGAACACTTAACCAGTACTTGGGTGAAAGGGTCCATTGTGAGAACACCTGCTACTTGACATAAAGTATTTATAACAAGGCGATGTTTTCCTGGGTAATAAGAGAACATGTTTTTTTTCATGGGATATATTAGGTAGGGACCTTCGACATCAAATTTGAAGCCCTCATATGGTGCTGGATAAGTTAATTTCAGGGTTTGATTCCTTTTCTCGCATGCAATTTTAGCAGCTACGACGAGCTCATTGTGTGAAAAAACATCAGAATCACATCGGTAGCTACTACGATCTCGATAGCCACCAGAAACTACCTTCTTTTCACACGGCACTAGCTCTTTGGAACCCTTCATTGCAACACTCATCACACTAAAGTCGAGATTTAGTACCAGAAGATATTTACCTACATGACCAGTTCTAAATGAATCTGCATTTTTCTTTATAGGCCATAGCCAGCAAGGTGAGTCAAATGGTTTACCGTTATAAAGTCTGGGATAACTTATTCGCCTTTTTGTCTTTTGCATTCTTTGAGCTGCTTTACTAGCACTCTCCAAATAATTATCATCAAAAAAAATTTTATCGCATGAGTAACCAGATCTTGTTGGTTTGGCAAATATTTGACTGAGTTCGTCAGTTTCAGGTGCTGGAGAAACTTTTCTTGTCCTCATGCACCTTATGAAATTGTTTCTCGATGTCCTAACAACAACAGCTTTTAATTGACCTGTGGAGTCTATGATCATAAAGAAAGAGCTTGCCCTTGGGTTTTTCGGATACTTATGAATCAAAAAGTCTCTGTAATAAATAGGCCATATTTTATAGCCAAGATCTTCAGCGTACAAGTTTCCCCTGTATTGTGAGGGGTAATAATGACCTTTATCTAAATTTTCGCAGGCAAGTTTTGTGCATTCAGTTATTGTGCCGTCGGGAATAAATACAGAGCCACAGTCATAGCCATTACTTCCCTCCACGCTGTAAATTGAAGCTTCTGGTCGCTGAGTATCTACTATCCAGCACTTAGCGAATTGTTTGTTTGCCAGCCTAACAATCATATCTATAACTTTGCCATTTTCATCAATGACTATTTGATACATTGATTTTTGCCATAAGGATTTAGTGCCCCCAATTGCGACCCCGTTGGAAGGATAGGCCACGTTACATACCCCATTACGCTGCTATAAAGTCGTCCAGAGTATGACATTATTTTTTTTCTTCCTTTTTCTGATAAAGCTTTCCCGAGTTCGTCTTGGACCAACTGGTCGTTGAAAAATGCATCTCCACAGTCGTATCCATTCTCTTTCAATTCTCTTCGATTAAGCACGGTTTGAGTAGATACAACATAGGATAGAAGTAACCATGAGATGAAAAGATCGACAATTGACATCATATAAAAGACACGGAACATGTAGTGCCGCATAAGAAGTTTTTGATTTAATCTATTGATATCAATGATTTATTAAATGAGACCGAAGTCCAAGATTTTCGAGCCCCCTATTTTCTACAATTACGATAATTAGACCACTAAGTAAGTAATCTTCTTGATGTCAAAATTACTGATCTCAAGAATCTGATGGAGACGAACAAGAGACTGTATTCTAGATTCTTATTTAAAAACCATGTTACGGTGTTTTAAGACTTATAAAAGAGCTCGCAGCGTTTAAGAATATGATTTAACACGACGTTGAGAGGAAGTTGGGGATATTCTAGTGGCGCATACTTGGATATTTTGTGGAAGTTCTTGAATAATAATGTAACTGTTCAGAAAAGGTAGGTAATTGAACATCTCAAAGAAGCCCATCTAAATTTAACTCAAGAAAAACCAAATTGGAATTATGTTACTAAATTAATTGTAACGAAGGAATTTAAGTGGATTCCAATAAATTTCCAGATTTTATTCTTCCAACAATTAATTTGTGAGAAATTTCTATTTTTGACTTTGTGAGCCTCTTCATCAGGACTTGGACAGAATTAAATGTCTGGTATTTTTTCTCTTTATTGTACACCTCTGAGTTACACCTTTGTGATATCTATTTTTTTTCATGTATTTCGTACTCTGTTTTAAATATTTGCCCGCGTTGATCGTGTTTGAATCAAGCTAAAATGAATCATCTCCCCTTTGCCTGGCACATCGATGAGTAATTGATCTCCAAGCTCGCAACATTCAAGGCAGATAACTGTGAATGATTTTCAATTAATCAAATTCAGGACTCGAAATTAGATGAACCACATAATTATACTGTAATAGTCATTTTTGCCAAGACCTTTTTTTCATTCCTGTAATGAATTTTATTTTCACTCAAATTGAGCAATGTGAAAGATATCGTAGAGTCTGAGTTTCTTATAATTGATATCTAGTGCCAGCATGTAAAGTTAGAATTCGTGGCGTAGCTTTATGGACGTTGCGAATAAATACAAATGGGATAAATTATTTTTGTATTCTCGAGAAAATACAAATTTCCTGATAGTAGCCATATTATCGAAGCTCAATTCGTAAGAAGTAGATGTACTTAACGCCAGAACTTTGTATTCTTAGTGCATGTTCTGTACAATGTTTAATGTCACCACAGAATTATTGAGTCAATGGCTGAGGTCGAATAGAGTGGTGATTAAGTTTGACATCTTTCAAACGACTCTGCTCATGTGGATTTCCTAGTTAGGCCAAGTACCCTGAAATATAGGTGCCCCTCTCCGCTCGCGAGTTAGATGTGGCTGTAGAGGCTTTGATTGGCCGAAATCCTGGTCCATATTAATCAAAATTACTGGCTATCTCGCAGCGTCCCGCAAGTGGAGATAGATTTATCAGTGCAAGGTTAACCCTTGATACCTCATCCTCATCCCTTTTCCGCGTGACGCCTACTGTGGAAAAAAAGTTCACGTGTATCTTTGGTCCAAATGGTAAAAAGTTTTTGTTTTCGAAATTAATCGTGGGACTGAGGCACCACTCCAGGCTTTTCCACCTAAAGGTGGCCTGTTGTGGGCGCACGTATTTTGTCATGCGAAAGCGAGTTGTCACCTAAATCATATATAAGATTCAATGCGCTCAATTTGGAGAAGCAGAATGCCATTGCCGCAAAAGCTCGTAGTAAAAGGACTCTAAAGCAAGGGGGAGAGTTGAGTGCTTCAAGAGCTAGGGATAAGTTAACTGACAAGGAGAGAAAAGAAGCAGAAGCCAAGTTCAGAACTGAACGGTACGCTTTAACCAGGAGGTTAAGTGCCATGAAGAAGGACCTACAGAATAGAGGGTTAAAAGCGCGCAAGCAAGAGAGGGAGAGAAAAAGAGAAACAAAAAAGTTGACGAAGGCAAAACGCAACATTCCTGAAGCTCTATTGTTTCCTATATGACCCTGAAAAGGATCCTGCTTCATGGGAACCTATGGAGAAAGAGCATGCCGAAGGGTACGATATGATTCAAACTGACATGCTTCACCAGTTTAGAGAGTCAACTACAACTCCAACCCAAGGGGCGCCGGCAATACCCTCTTCTCCTCCAGTGCCAGTAAGATCGCATGCTAGTATAGAAGAAGTCGATAGAGATTTAGTATTGTCTAATATAGAAGAAGAGGGGTGTGTTGATGAGAAGGTTGATTTAGTTGCAACCCAAGCCGATTATATTAGTATCATCGTTTAGTATCAGGTTTGGGCTTAAAATTCTTTTTTTTTTGTTCTTAGAAGCTTAATGTCTATTTCTAACAATTCTACATTTTTTAACTCAAAATCACTGGTATATTTGGTGTAGAGTTGAGATTATTGATGATTTTTATGATTTGGGAGACAACTCGCTTTCGCATGACAAAATACGTGCGCCCACTACAGGCTACCTTTAGGTGGAAAAGCCTGGAGTGGTGCCTCAGGCCCACGATTAGAAGTCAAACATTTTCCCTGGTCTATCTGCTTGTTAACGTTTTACTAATTTGAGCGTACACAGTGATGCCAACAGCAATCTCTTTTGGAAAGAACATTCTATTCTTTTCATAAAGACCTTAAAGTTTAACAAAGATTAGCATACTGCTGCTTACTCGACGGAAATGAGCTCTCAACCACGCCAAATCCCCCATTCTGCCCACTCTTGCCCATACTTCCCATTCCCCTACCCCCGTCGCACCACCTTATCCACCTCCGTCTACAATAACACCTCCCAACTCAATAGCACCAATAAGGCCAATAATTATGACTGTTCTTCCCTCTAAACGTGCCTCAAGTCAACATGGTGGTAGATAAGTCCAGCCTAGTCTAAACAAGTATATGAACATAGATGGAATGCTTATCTCCCAAAAGAAATAACCGAAATAATAGCGGTAAGACGACGCCAAGAACGTGCTTGGCACGTTCGTCTTTCAACCTGTGCAAGCATCTGCAGCAACATTGATAGCACTCTTTCAATCTATAAAGAGGATGTTGAAAGAAAAGAGGCTGACCGTATCAGAAAGTATCTTCGGGAAGCAATCGCATGCTTAGCTGCCTCAAACAATGCCCCCAAGCCTCAGAAAATACCAATTACATCTAGGCCAAACAAAATGAAGAGCTCAAACAAAACAAATGCTGTAAAGCAGAATCAGCCTTTGATTCCTATCCCTGAACATATCATTTGTCCCAACCTCCAGAATTTATAGGCCGAAATTGTGGAACCAATTCGATCTCAAAAGCAACAAGAGAAATCCTAGGCGATGGTCACCCGTAATGGTCTTAAAAAATCGCGGATCTTAACACCAGTACCAAACCCTCAAATTGGAATTAGTTCTAAAACTGTAGCCAACTTGACTAGCCGTCCTAAGACACACAGCAAGGACGTAGGCAAAAAAGTTGATTCCGCAAATAAATTCGACAACAGGCTATTCATTCGTCTCCCCTATGATCATGAATGGCGCTAACTCTCTCCTGCGGGCCTTCGAGAGATGATAGTCAAACATCTGTCGGTCTCTCCAGCATCTATAGGTCTCATTAAGCCAGTCCGCTCAGGTTTTGCATTAACTCCATGCAACATAAAATATGGAGAAGATCTTCTTTCCGCTGCTGGAAGCCTTTTTTATGTCTGGAGCGTCACTAGAGCATGCCTCCAACTGGATTTCAGTCCTTGTGCCCACAGTTCCTAAAACTATTGTGACAATAGATGGTCAGGTTGAAGTAACAAAGTCAATTCTCACGAATGAGATAGAGCGGGTATCATCTAAACTTCCAGCTCTCGTAAAATTATACGGCTTTACAAATCCAGAAGCACCCCACAGGACCTGGCTAGCCCTATTCCCTGAAGACCCTCGCACTAGATTCAGAGTGTTTGATGAATCTGGGATTACAAAAATCTTTAAAAAGAAACTACCGATTGAATTTTGTAAACGGTGCAATGGTCACCATGAGAGTAGGAACTGCTCACGTGCGCCTTCTTGCGGTAATTGTGGCTCAACTATGCACGCTCAAGGCGTGTGTAAGGCGATAACAAAGTGTAAAAACTGCGGTGGTCCTCACCGCTCAGATAGCCATAAATGTCTAGCTAGATCAACTCGCTTCGGCAAAACAACTAAGGAACAATTAAATACCTATCGTCGGGCTGTTGATCGGGAAAATCAAACATTATTCCGAGCAAATGCAGTTGAGGCTAGAGCAACAATTGCTGAAAATTTAGAAGGAGTCAATGAAACTCTGTCAAGTAATTAGGACACTATTATCAGCGTCGAAAATACAAACGAAACACCAGTTCAAACTCAAGCTTGTGAGGAGATGCGGTTATGAACAACGCCTCACAGGCCTTTTCCTCCCCTCTACATAATCTTCGATTTATGTCTATCAATATAGGTAGAGGGGGCACTACGTATGACATTGCGCTGGCTCGTGCATGTGAGCTACAAATTGATATTTTGCTTATACAAGAACCCTGGTGGACAGGACGAATCAAATCTCATCCTTTTTACGATCGTCACCTTCCATTTGGTGGGAATGGTGTGCGGCCCTAAGCTGTTACCTACACCCGAAGAAATACTAGAGAAATATCAGCACCTCAAATTTTCCCATCTTTCTCACATGCCCAAAAATTTAACATGCGGAATTTCACAAGGCTCCCCAATATCACCATTGCTCTTTCTACTACATATGATAGAGCCTATGAAAAGCAGTAACATTAGAGTACGTTTTGGGTACGCTGATGATATCGGAGTCCTTGGGATTGGTAGGACAATCTCGGAGTCTTTATCTGTAGCATAAAGAGAGGTTGATAATTTGTGAGACTGGGCCAATGATAATGCTGTCGCTTTTGATATTCAAAAGTCAGATATAATTCAATTTTCAACTCGTCAAGAAACTCCTTTTAGCATACAGGTCAATGGCACTAACATTGAGTCGGCTGATCAAATTCGCTGGCTTGGTATACATCTGGATCAAAAGCTCACTTTCAAACATCATGTTGCGACTTGGTGTAGTAAAGCACTAAAGATTGCCAATCACTTACGACGTTTGAACCATGTTAGACGAGGAGCTAGTCCGAGGGCGTTAATCACAGTAGTTGAGGCGTATATAGTCTCAGTTGTAACGTTTGGTGCTGATGTATGGTGGCCCGGAATGACGCGTCTAACTAGGAAGGGGATATCAACCCCCCAAACGACCCATCTCTGCAATCTTATAGATAAAGTCACACGTCTAGCTTTGAGGGCAGCACTTTCGGTTTGGAAAACTACTCCCAATTTAGTGCTACACAGGGAGGGTGGAATACTACCTGCACGGATCTCATTAGAAGGGAATCGTTTGAGACTAGCTGCTAAGCTAAAATCTCTGGATAGTCAGCATCCGTTACAAAATAGAGCGTCCCAATGCCCTAACGTGGATATTCTAAAGTATAAAACAAAGAAAAGAACTTCGAAGTGACCCGAGATTCTAATGACACGCGTCCAACGGGCATTTTAAAAATTCCCCTTGGCAAAAGACGTGGTGACGTTGGCAACCTGCTTAGGCAGAACATCTTGGAACCAATCACAAAGGGTTGAAGATCATAAAAATTGGACAAATACAATCAGTTCAACAGATATTTGCGCCTTTTCAGATGGGTCATCTGAAGGACACGGCCGCTCTTCTTGGGGATTCGTTCTCCAACGAGATAGAATAACTTTTAAAAAAGGCAGGGGCGTTTTGCATGGAGGCGAAGTCTTTGATGCAGAATTGTACGTGGCCGCTGCTGCTTTTCATGCTGCCCTTTCTGTGAGACAAATAGGAGAGAAAATATTTATTCTACTTGACAACCAAGCCGCAGTGAGGGCATTAAAAACAAGAAAGTCAGTCGAGCTTGCTTGTTACTCGGACCTTTTATGAAGTTGCCTAGAGAGCTAATGCTGAAGTAAGATGGGTTACGGATCACTCTAATATCAAGGAGAATGAGGAAGCCGACGCAGAAGCTCGCGCTTCTTTGAGAACATTACCAGCTAGAAATATATTACCCAGCTATATGACTTTTGCATCTCTACGTCGACTCATGCATCGACGCCAGCAGAATTTGATTGATGAGTGGTGGAGGGGACTTTGCCCGTCTCGATATCAAGATCTTGATTTTCAGATGCGTCGCAGAAAACCCCCTGAACTCTCCTTATCTTGACTACTGCTACATCATCTCATAGCTGCTAGGCAAGGTCATGGTGACTTCGCAGCATATCATCGCCGTTTTAATCGCAATGATGCTAATATAGAATGCGAGTGTGGACTAGAGACCTCTCTTTTTCACTTTATTCGCTGTAGAATCTATTCCATAACTGTACGCAAACTTAGAAACGGAAGTATACTCGAAGATTTCACAGGATCACTTATTGGTCATAATTGCACTAAGAAGTTAAAGAATTTACCCGGGTTACAGGTTGTTTTGACGACCTACCGGCTGACTGATCCTCTGCTGGATGCGAGGATTGTTTCTACTAAATTGACTTTGTTAATTCACTTAACAATGACGGGGTGTGAGAAACAATAGCTTAGCCCCCCACCAAAAAAAAAAAAACTCTTTACTTATGCCTTGTTTTTTTTGTGCTTAGTTAATGACAATTTACTTTGAACTGGTGTGAACGAGTAGGGCATGTTAAACAACATGATCCTTGCCGGCTCTACAGGTCCTGGATCTCATTAGATATAGGGCTTCGGCCTAGGACCCAAAACTAGATAAATAAATGAATAAATAAAACAATTTCTTTTCATCAGATATCGGGCTCAACTAATGCTAGCACCAAAATATATTTTCTCCATCAGTTCGTCTTACCCCTAAAGACTAAAAAACTTAATCCGTCAAGTTTGGCCCAGGTTTATTGTTCAGCTTTGCTGCTAGCACACAAAGAGAGCAATTCAGAAAATTACAAAAAACTATGGAAAGGAAAGTCTAGATCTTAGTTTAATAAATTGCAAAGTGAGAATAAGTTTGGAAATATATGTGGAACACGTGGTTCCGGGATTACAATGAAAACTTTGCTGGTGTGAAATGAACAAAATCCTCCACATTGGAATTAGTTCAACGTCACGAGTGAAAAGCCAAAATTCGAAGCAGAAAAAATAGCTTCGAAACTCCCACTGTGATGTGTATGAACAAGTGGAAAAACTGATGTCATGGTGGGAGGACTATTACTCTGCAAAGTTACAGTTAGAAGAAGAGAAGGGGCAGATTCTTTTGGTGAACCAAACTGTTCTAGGATATTAGACTTTTTTTCAAAACTAATTTTCCTTTTTCATTATAATTATATACGCCTTTATCAAGAATATACACGCTCTATCATCTTTCCTGCAAAGTTTCTGGCCTTTCAACTGAACTCTTAACCAATTCTTGGGTAGTACTGTGCATCGTCAGAACACCCGCTATATGATACATAAAAATTTTAAAAGACGATTTGTTGGCCTAGAAGAAAACTTCCATAAGTTATGTTAGATATGGATGGACGTTCAGTATCAAACTCTAAACGTTTGTACATGGCTGGATTATTTAATTAATGAGAATGTTTTCTTTTCTTGCGTGCAATCTTAGAAGCTGATGCAATCCTCTTTTGTGAAATAACATCAAGATTGTATCGGAAGATTTTACGGCCTCGAAAGCTTTTTGGAATTACCTCCTTTTCACAAGGCACCAAATCATTTTCACCTTGCATGGCAACACCCTTGAAACTAAAGTCGAGTGCTAGTACCAAACGATATATATCCAAACGATCGGTTGTATATAATTCTCCATTTCCATTGAGAGGCCATAGAATACAAGGTGAGTAAAATGGTGCACCATTATAATATCTGGGAAAAATTTTTTGTGCATTCATTGCATCGCTTTTAACTTTTTGAATAACCTTCCCCAGATAATCTATTTCAAAAAAGATGTCTTGACATATGTATCCAAAACTTGTTTGTTCAGTAAGCTTTTGAATAAAATCACTAGTAATAGGTGCTGGAGAAACATTTCTTGTCCTCATGCATCTTACATGATTGTCTTTCGATGTCCTAGCAATAACATCTTTGAGCTGACCAGTGGAATCTATGACGATATAGAGGCAGCCTTCTCTTGGCGTGATTGAAAACCAATCAGATATCAAGTTTCTGTGATGAATAGGCCATATTTTATAGCCACGGTCTTTACTGTACAAGTTTCCCCTGTATTGTGAGGGGTAATAATGACCTTTACCGATGTTTTCGCGAGCAATTTTGGTGCATTCAGTAATTGTGCTGTCAGGAATAAATTCAGAGCCGCATTCATAGCCATTACTTCCCTCCACGCTGTAAATTGAAGCGCCTGATCGCTGACTATCAACTCTCGAGCACTTGACGTATCGTTTGTTTGCCAGCCTAACAATCATATCAACAACTCTGTCCTTTTTATCGATGACTATTTGATATAATGCTTCTTCTATTAAAGACTCGGTTAACCTAGGTGGCGACCCTATTGGAACGATAGGCCACATTGCGTAACCCTTTGCACTGCTGTAAAGTTGTCCAGAGTTTGGAAATAATTTTTTTCCTTCTTTCTCTGATAAGGCTTTTTTGAGTTCGTTTTGGACCAATTGGTCGTTGAAAAATGCGTCTCCACAGTCGTATCCATTCTCTTTCAATTCTCTTCGTTCAAGCACGTTGTGAGTAGATACAACATAGGACAGAAGTATCCATGATATGAAAAGTTCGACTATTGGCATCATAAAGAGGACACGGAACATGTAGTGCCGCATAAGAAATATTTGACTTAATCTGTCTATGTCGATGATTATATGTATGAGACTGAAATTCAAGATAATCAGCCCCCTACTTTTAAGATAAATAGACTAGTACAGTATTAATCTTTTTGAAGTCAAAACAACTGGTCTTAAGAATCTGACGAAGATAAACAGGAGACTACTCCAAGATCCGTATGTAAAGCTCTTGTCACTGCGCTTTCAGACCATAAAATAGCTCGAACACTTAAATTTTCAATCCAAAACGACAGTAACTGTACTCTAGGGGTATTTTGGTGGCACATACTTAGACGTTTACTTAGATATTGTGTTAAAGACTTTCTATGAAAATATAACTTATAAAAGTAAACATAGGTAAATGAATATCTAAATCCAGCTCAAGAGAAACTCTAATTTTGTCACTAACTTAACTTAATTTAAAACCTGGGCTTCACAACAAATTCTAACGAAGGAATCAATGTGGATTTCCATAAATTTTCATAGTTCATGCTGTGAACCATTGATTTGTTAGTCATTTTTATGTTTTGCTTTCGTCACTTTGTTGTAAGGATTTGGACAGAATTAGGCGTTTGGTATTTTATCTCTTTGGTGTACACCCTTGAGTTCTCTAACTTTTTTTCATGTATTTCATGCTCTGTTTTGAGTAAGCGCACGCGTTGATCGTGTTTTAACCAAGCTAGAATGATTCAAATCCCCTTTGCTTAGCACACCGAAGAATAATTGATCTCCAAGGTCGCAGGCAGGAAGGTAACTGTAAATGACTTCCAACTAATCAAATTCAAGACTCGAAATTAGAGGAACCACATAATTATACTGTGATTGTCATTTTTGCCAAGACCTTTTTTCCACTCCTACCATGACTTTCACTTTCACTCAAATTGAGCAATGTGAAAGAATTCGTAGAGTCTGAGTTTCTCATAACTGATTTCCAGTGCCAGCATGTAGAGTTGTGAATCCTGGTGTAGCTGAATGGAGTTTTTTATTAAATACAGACGGGATGAATTATTTTAGTATTCTTCAGAACATGAAAATTCTATGATCGTAGCCACGCCATATCTGCGAAGCTCAGTTCACAAGAAGTGGTTGTACTTATTGCAATGCATGGCTCTGTCTTCTTCATTACCGATTTGCACTTTATTTAGGGAAATAAATCCCCTTTAGTTATTTGCTCAACCCCACGTGATCTTCTACGGCAGCCATGTCAAGAATTGCTGAATCGTATATCGCGTTTACATGGCCAATGTATATATGCCAAATGTATATCTAAACATTTTCGTTTTCAGACCTTTAATTTCCCGTACACTATAATTTTGAATTCTCTGAATTTCTAAAGTCTTTTGATTCGCTAGCTACTTTCACAAATATTTTATGTCGTAGTTATTTTCAATTTTTCACAGGACTAACCATCAAGAAAAGACTTATTTTAAAACTTACAACAATTTTTTTAAATTGTTTATTTGAACAAGGACCTTCTGATATTGCCTGAAATTATTTAAAGACTAGCCCATTATCTTAACTAGAACTCGTCAATAACAGCAGATATTTTAAAACATTTAAATTCTCGCAAGGATTTACTGAACTTCATTAAGGAATGGGCTAATTGGTAAGGATTTTACATGACTTTAGATAACGGAAGTAATAAAGAAGAGATTCGCTTGAAATGTAAGATCAACGGTATATACCGCGATTGGGAAAATAATGGCAAATACATCAGTGCTTCTTACTGTCATACAATCTTTAGATATTGACTGACAGGTAGATATTCAACTACAGTACAATAGAAGTGTACATGCAACACTTACGCGATCCATAAAAACGAAGTATGTCCTTTGAATCAAATGAGCTCAAAATCTCAGGCTAGTGCTCATAGTTCCAAGCCTAAATAAGCATCATCGAAAATCCCACAGGCACAGCTTAACTACGCAGGATCGCTGACTATTTGCGTCGTGAAGAACGGTAAGTCATATCGCTTTATCGCTTCATATCCAAACTCCGATCAAAGAAAATTTGGGATTTCTTCGAATGATGTACGCCTATTCAAAGTCTGCTAGACTGTCATATGAGGGTTAATTTTCCTTATCCAAAACAGCGGCATCACGGAAAGTTACATAGCTGCGTCTAATTCTCACTCTAAAATTCTCAATATAAATGGCATCTACTATGGTGCAGAATTTATTTATCATGAGTGTTGCTATGAGACTTATTCTTGGTAAAAGATACGGGGCTATTGAAGGCTATGGGCATGTTTATTTATTTATAAATAGGTACAAGCCTAGGCATTTGGAATTACCGGCTCGCTCAACCAATTCAGACGTAATTCCCGTTCTACATAGCGATGGAACAAATCTTAAATACTCTCCTAATTACGTGCAAGAGAGGAAGTAAGCGTCGTTTGTTGAGTTTCAACCTTAAGATTAGTCAGCTTGTTCAACCTTTGTAAGGCTGGGCACAGCCACGTGCCTGGCTACGACGCTACGACCACGGGCACAGCCACAGCCCCTTACATCGTCTATAAACTCTTTCGTCGTACTTCAGTGAGATATGAAATTAGAGTTATCTTGATGTACAATGCACATACAATATTTTTATAGTTAATTAATACTATGTCTATGGTTCGGTCCGTCACAATCACCCCAGGCCCAAGTGTATTGTTTAACTATTGAACTTTTCGTAGGACATCAATAGCTTAAATACAGTCTTCCCAGTCTCTTGACTGAGAAATACATACCCAAGAGGCACTCTTTATACCAAACCTTTGAATAGAGCCCTAATTTATACTACAGAGAATAACTGCAGTGGCTATTTTCGCCTCTACACTTAATTTGTAAGAATGTTATAAAGTTTACTGAAGATTTACTAATTTGAAGAGGGTAGCTTTGAAAACTGGTGGAAATTTAAGAGTTACGGAGAAAAGTCCTCTATGGGAAGTTTTGGGCAGACTTTCGAGAAAATTAGTATCCTTTAGCCATTCTACTAACTTTACAGTACCATCGTACAATCCGAGAAAATAGAGGATTGGGTCATCAATGGAACTAGGTATCTTGGTAAGACGTTTGGGCGAATTTCGGCATCGTAAGAGGTGTTGTGGCGTTTGAGACTGCTGCAGGTGGGAGTAAGATGGGCATAAGTATGTTTGAATCGCTCGTGATATCGAGCGAAGTCACCGGTCCTGATCGGGCTGCATAGATATGGGACATGATCGATCGGGGTAGGGAGAGTTCAGGAGGAAATTTTGATATCTCGCTTAAGTGCCTCGCTTAACTATTTTGCTTATCATTATTTATCATTATAAAGTTGTAATGAGAAATTCATCAAGTATGATAACTTTTACTTTGATCAATTTGAGTTTAAATGAAAGTCATAGCAGGATTGAAAAAAATTCTTGGCAAAAAACTGTTCTAATATAATAATGCGATTCTTCTAATTTCAGGTCTTGAATTTGATTGGTTAGAAATCATTCACAGTTATCTGCTATAAATATTGCGATCTTGAAGATCAATTATTTATCAATGTGCAATGCAAGGAGGATTCGATTCGTTCTAGCTTGATTAAACAAGATCAACGCGTGCACCAAAAAAACTGCATTGTAATGGAGACAGGAAAAATCAAAAAAAAAAATAGAAACGTTCTTAAAGGTGTTCACCGAAGAGAAGGAAAACCAGACGCTTAATCCTGTCCAAGTCCTGATAACGAAGTGTCCGAACCAAAGAGTAGAAATATATGACTTTTTAGTGGTTGAAAGCATAAACAGTAAGAATCAATTGGAATCCACTTTGATTCCTTCGTTATGATTGATTGGGAAGTCCAAATTTATTGAAATTGCTCATATTTCACATTTCTCAAGTTGGATCTAGATGAGCTTCTTTGAGGTGTTCATAAACCTAAGCTTACTGATTAGTTGCGCTTTCATAGAAGGATTTCAACAAAATATCTAAGTATGCGCTACCAAAGTACCCCGTGCATCCTATTAATTTCGTGCTATTCTATGGGTCTAGAAAAGCTGTGGCTAGATCTTTAAATACGAATCTTGAATCCAGTCTCTCGCCATCTCCATCAGATCTTGTCTCTGCAAGATTCTTAAGGTCGGTTTTTTGACTTCAAAAAGATTATTTACTGCTCGAGTTATCGTGACAGCAGGTGACTGATTATCTTTGATTCCAATCTTATATCATAAATCATCGTTATCAACAGATTGAATCAAATTTTTATTATGTAACATTATTTACTCCGTGTCTTTTACATGATGCCAATAGTCGATCTTTTCATCTCATGGATACTTCTATCCTATGTTGTTTCTACTTACACCGTGCTTGATCGAAGAGAATTTAAAGAGAATGGATACAACTGTGGAGGTCAATTTTTCAACGACCAGATGGTCCATAATACACTCAAGGCTGCCTTATCAGAAGAAGGAAGAAGACAATCGTTGCCATACTCTGGACCGCTCTATAGTAATGCAATGAATTACAAAACGTGGCCAATTCTTCCAATGATGCCGCCACCCAAATTGACTGAATTTCTAAAAAAAGAAGCAGTATATCAAATAGTCTTTGATAAAAATGGCAAAGTAATAGATATAATTGTTAGGCTGGTAGACAAACAATACGCGAAGTGCTAGAGAATAGATACTCAGCGATCGGAGGCTTCAGTTTACAGTGTGGAGGGAAGTAATGGTTATGAATGTGGCTCTGAGTTTATTCACGACACCACGATCACAGAGCGCACAGAAATTGCTCGCCGGTATTTATCCAGGGGAAATCACTTCCTCCGAGACTATAAGGGAAATTTGTACAGTCAAGATCTTAAGCATAAAATATGGCCTATTTATCAGAAAATCTTCGTACGTCGTCCGTCTCCAAACGCTCGAAATACAGAAACCTTCTTTATGATCATAGATTCCAGAGGTGAATTAAAAGATATTATCGCTAGGACACTGACAGACAATCATATAAGATGCATGAGGGGAAGAAATATTATTCCAGCACCTGATACTGACCAACCAAGTCAAACTATTGGTAAAAATCCTTTATATGGATACAGATGCATTGATGTATTTTATGAAATTAATTATCTATGGGAAGTTAGTTCTGAGGTTGAACATCAAGGTCGGAGAAATTCAAGACTTTCTCGTTACGAATATGGCAATAGATACCGATGGCCTCTCAATACAGAAATAGGTCGGGGTAAACACCTTTTAGTACTATCACACTTCTTTCATGTGTTGTATGTTGCAATTGAAGATGGAAATAAATTAGTACAGTGTGAGGAGACATCAATTGTTGATGAAGAAGATCGTAATATCTACCAAAAGACTTCTGAGATTATATCACAAAATGAGCCCGTCTCAGCTACTGGGAGTGGAAGCAGGAAAAGAAAACATTCACCGTAACTAACTAATCAAGACATAAATCAAGGTGTAGAATTTGATGTTGATGTCGCGGTTTTAGATAAAGAGGCAAAAGCACTTGAGTATCAAAAGGTGGTTTTTATTTTCACTGAAGACAAAATAATAGCTATACAGGCTCTATCTATATATATGATACATACTCTCCTTCTTGAATCTTCTCCCCAGCTTGGTAAGCTACTGTAAATTGTACTTCGATATCCATTTGATCTCAAAAGTGAGTTATTGGCAGATATGGTTGGTAGCATTTGGATTATACGGCCAGCAATTCGTTCATCACTCAAATCTTTAGGTTTATCCTGTTCCCGACGCGACAAAGCATCTGGTCGCTCGCAAGATTTGCCCTATCACTTTTTAGCTCGTACTGATATTGCTGTAATACATTTTTGTACCTAGCCTATCGCTCATTTAACAATCGTTTTGCTGTAAAGAAACTCAAGTTCTTATGGTCTGTCACAATCGTAAACAGTCTAGAAACAGATCTTAATTGTGACGGCTGGTGATCCGAATCTGGTCCTGTAGCCTACAATGGTCATTGTAGTCCAATGGTCTAATAAAGACCTGTTCAGTACCATGTGATAAGGAGCCTATATTCTATTTTTGGCATGCCTCACTTCCTACCGTATTAATCACACCGTATATATTACTAGATCAACTCTAGAGATGACTAAGCCTGACAGATTAATCTGGAAGCGCTTCGAAGGGTCTCGTGGTTCTAAGCAACACGTCGAGCATGGAATTCTAAGAGACGTACTACTATGTAAACGACGAATATTCTAGAAATTGTTACGTATCTATGAGAAGTAGAGTTAGATAACATTAGTTTCTCAAGCGCGTCATCTTCCTCTTTGTTCCAATGCCAGGAATTTTCTTTCTTCGTGAATTTAATAAGTGGTTCTGCAATATCGGAAAATCCATCAACAAATCTTCCATAAAAATTCGCAAAGCCTAGAAGCGATGTCCTCTAGATGGAGGTAGGTCATTTGCTTCTTCACTATCAGCAAAAAGGTGAGCGAAACTTTTCACTTGATCTGGTAGACTGTTTTGAGCCTCTTCCACTGAAATTTTAGGCTTGCCACGAAGAGCTTCACTCATACAGTAAAGTTGCGCTAACGGACCCATCGATCTTCTAGAAGAATAGTAAAGTGTTGAGCGTTGATTTGCTGAAAGCTGGTAAGCGCCAATCAGTGACTCAAAAAGGTCCAGAATTGTGCAAAGTGGGGCGGGAGGGAAAAATATTTTTTTCTAGAAGGGGGAAGGGGGTAAACAAGATTCCCCTGAAATAAGCAGATTACTAATCCTTTGTCAGCTAAATTATTTACAACAAAACTCAATAAAAAGTTATCTCTTGAGTATTAATTCGACACGTCTGTACGGTTACATCAGGCTTTTAAACCCTACATGCTGGTACTGTATACCAGATATGAGAAACTCCGAATCTACGAAACCTTTCATATTGCTGGATTTGAGTGTAAATGAAATTCTTCGTGAAAAGGAAAAAAAAATATTCTTGGCAAAAATGACTATTCTAATTAAATAATGTGGTTCTTGGTTCTTCTAATTTCAAGTCTTGAATTTGATTAGTTGAAAGTCATTCACAGTTACCTGCCATAAACATTGCGACCTTGAACATTAATAATTCGACAATGTGCTAAGCAAAGAGGATTCGATTCTTTCTAGCTTGATTAAACACGGTCAACGCGTGCATGAAAAAGACAACACAGTGAAAAAGACTAAAACAATCAATTAAAAAAAATAAGAGATCAGAGGTGTTCACCGAAGAAATGGAATACCAGATGCTTAATCCTGTCCAAGTCCTGATAACGAAGTGCCCAAACCAAAAAGTATAAATAAATCACATATTAATG
>PEDP01000381.1:0-26115 GCA_002918395.1 Erysiphe pulchra | reverse complement strand
CCCACTCTCTGCCATTACTGGTCTCCTTGGAGGTAGGTTTATTTGAGATAACTGGCGAGTAGAATTATAACTAATGACAAGCAGGTGCTGGAGGTGCCGGAGGCGCTGGGGCTGATGCAGGTGGTGACCTACTAGCTAATTTACCTATCAAGAGAGACAACCTCAAGCGTGAGCCACTTGGTCTTGAGGATATTACTGGAGCTTTAGGTACGTTAACAACGAATACTTCATTGAGGTAAAAGCTAATAACAGACAGGTGGTGCAGGTGGCAAGGGAAAAGCCGACGCTGGTGCAACAGGTGACGATGCAACAGCAGCAGCAGGTGCAGGTGCAGACGCTGGAAGTAAGATCTCTGAGCCCTAGATATTTCGTCGCTAAAAAATAAAAATAGACCCACTCTCTGCCATTACTGGTCTCCTCGGAGGTAGGTTTATTTGAGATAACTGGCGAGTAGAATTATAACTAATGACAAGCAGGTGCTGGAGGTGCCGGAGGCGCTGGGGGTGACGCAGGTGGTGACTTACTAGCTAATCTACCTATCAAGAGAGACAACTTGAAACGTGAACCATTATCAGGCTTGCTGGGTATGACAGGAGAATAGACCAAAAGAATCGGTCATAATCTGACAAAAAATAGATGGTGTATTTACAAGAGATGTGGAAAGCACAGAAGGTAGCCAAGGTGAAGCAAAGGCAGTTGGTGCATCTGGCTCAGTAGGTGTAGCAGGTTCTTTAGGCCCAATCGGTCCTTCAGGTTCCGTAGAAGCACAAGGCTCAGTAAGGCCAATTGGTGCATCTGGCTCAGTGCAAGCTGGAGGTTCTCTAGGCCCATTAGGTCCTTCAGGCTCTGTAGGTGCACAAGGTTCAGTTAGTCCATCTGGAATATCAGGTTCTGTAGGTGTGGGAGGCTCATTAGGCCCACTTGGTCCATCTGGCTCCATAAGTGTAGGAGGTTCTATTAGTATTTAAACTAAAGTTATTAATTCATAATCATTTGAATAAAAATACTCAGTCTCATAATCTTGTTTGAGAGTGATTATCATTGGAAAAATTCTATCCTCATTGGTTTTTGGGCACACCGAAAGGATTAGAAGTCGCGAATTCTACAATATTTTTTAGTTATTGATGAAATCATTTTAAATTCTTATCTCACCTGGAAATGCCACTTTTTACCTTCTATATTCATTCAATTAAATCTCTGATAGTGTAAATAGTTATCGTATTAATTTTCGCATTTTATTATCAAGTTTTAAGGAAAGAAATTGCTGATGTAAGGAAGTTACAGGCTTTTCTATCATATTGATACAAGTTGAAAAAATCACTCTTATTTAAAGTCTTTATAACTTTCTCTCTCCTGCATATATTTCAATGGGAAAAGTTATCTTAACTTCTGATTTAAATACAGAATAATTATCTGAAATTTAAATTGTAGCTTTCTAGAAATTAGGTGATGATGCAGAGCTTCGAATCAGAATTTTAAAAATAATTAAACTTTTAATAAGGACTTGCATTAAAAGCCATGAATAAATCACGTGGAAAGTTTGAAGGTTTTAAATGAGAGCCTGAAAATTGAATCCATTATATGTCCATCCATTTTCTGAATACATCGTGTATCCAAAATAAGGAGTGTTTTCCTCAACCCGTGAGCTTTGAGGATTCTCGCCTTTAAAGATTACCAGTGGGCGTATCTTCCCTAAATTTATGATATTGCTTCAATAAAAGTTACCAATTCACGTGTTTGTGGTACTTTCTTAAATGCCTTCTTTATGGTATCCAGAGCTAGAACTGTAGAGTCTGAACAGATGCCAAGTGCCATGTGCCACTCCATATTCGTCTCTGTTCCAAGTATCCTTATCTTGGATTTGGTACGTCATTGAAGGTTTTATAAAACTTTTATATCGCTTCAAATGTTTTACGCCTTCGACTCGCGCTTTATCAAGATCCGAGACCATTGTTTTCTAAATTGATTAATTACTAATTTGAAATCTTCTGGTCCACTAAGTACCGAGAGGTTTGTTGTCTTCTTGGATTTAAGTATCTTTATAGCCATTTCACGAACTTGACTATGACTGGGTGGATTCTTCAATGTTGCTTGCTCAATTATCTAATCAACCAGATATTGCTCCCAAACTGGACTTTCCTATTTAAGCATGTTGACCCATCACACAATCTCTGAGCGAAGTAAACGGAATATTGGAAGATTTGGCAATAACGCGTACACTTATTTGTGAGCCAGCGCGATAATCAGAGATAGCATGTTCAAGAACTTGTTATGAATAAGCCATTTTAGTAATGATTGGATTTATGATCTTAAGTTGCAAATAGAGCATTGCCATTTTTCAAATTTACAATAAAACACCATTAAAATTTTCTAAGAGCTACGTCGAACGGGTGCTCTTATACACATTCGGCAGGTGGCTGATCGGACTCGTGCGGAGAAAGTATTCAGCGTATTTATCAGATACAAATTGTGTTCATCAAACGAGTTAACTAATTAGGAAGCACTTAATTGTAGTTGACTGTATTTTCATGATCGTGCTTTCAAAAGATTAAAAGGGTTGCATAGGAAATCGAGGAATTTGTCAATGTAGACGGAAACAATAAAAGCCGAGTTTCAAGAAAAACAATCCCCAATTGTAATCCTATTCTTTTCCGCATACAGATATTTCGTACTCAATCTTATTGACACCCCCATCCGTGGGAGGAATTCGGAAAATGCTTGGCACTCATTTGGTAATCTAGTAAAATAAATCAATCTAAAATTTCAATAAATACTCCATTTATTAACTGCGCAAAACTCCTGTTGCTAAGTATTTACTGATAATGTATCATCTTACTTTTATTGGCTATACTCAAGTTAAAAAACTCATTAAAAAGTTCGGGTTTCCGCATGAATTGAATAAATGTCTGGTGAAATTGAGCTTTTTCGTAGTTTTAATTTTGTCATGATTAAAAAGAAGTGAAATTTGATTTATAACTTTACATGGTTACATAGAGCTAAAGTAAATAAGCAATGAAAAATAATACCCACCTTTAATTCAATTAATAATAATAATCGACATAGATCAGCTCTAATAATTAGTACTTACTTGTACAATGGTGTCGGGTGTCAAATTTTACATTGTGTGTCTCGACAATGTTCACGTTCACTGATTGCACTGTGACGCGTGATCATTCTCCGAGTTAATCAACAGGTGGCGGTGCTATACTGTGGCTGGTTGTCACTAGATTTGAATTAATCGTGTGGACAACATAGGGGAAGAAACTGCAAGAATCTTTCGGTAGCAGGGCCTGTATTTAGAGGCCTCGCTCCATTGGCATTTTGAAAAATTAGAGGATAGAATAGCCGTTCTTGTCATCTACAATACGTTGATAGGTTGAGTCGCTGTCAAACGAGTTATTGTTGGGTAACTACTACAAGATGGCATCTCTTGGCGAAGATCTACTTGGAATAGTGAACAAACTTCAAGATTTGGTTTTTAATACGATTGGAAACGACAGTTTGGATCTCCCTCAGATTGTGGGATACCCTCAGCCAAAAATCGAGCAGTTAGCTAATTTGCAACAAGGTAGTTGTGGGATCACAATCTTCTGGTAAATCTTCCGTTCTCGAAAACATTGTCGGTCGAGATTTTCTACCTCGTGGAAGTGGAATTGTAACTCGGAGGCCTCTCATCTTGCAACTTATCAACATTTTACCTGATGAGGATTCTCTTGACGTAAATATCTCAGCACAACCGGAATGGGCGGAGTTTCACCATCTTCCTAATAGAAGGTTCACGGAGTTTCAAGATGTCAAGAGAGAAATAGAGAATGAGACGGCAAGAATAGCTGGAAATAATAAAGGCATAAATCGACAACCGATTAACCTCAAAATCTATTCTCCTTCAGTTTTAAGTTTGACCTTGGTAGACCTACCAGGGCTAACTAAAGTATGTCAATTGAAAAGTCTTAGGTTGTGTCAAAAGTCTTTACTAAATAAATACATAGGTTCCAATCGGGGATCAACCAACAGATATCGAGAAACAAACACGAAATCTCATATCGGAATATATTGCAAAACCAAATAGTATTATTTTGGCAGTATCTCCTGCAAATGTAGATATTGTGAATTCCGAAGCTCTGAAGCTGGCACGTCATGTTGATCCACTGGGACGAAGAACCATAGGGGTTCTTACAAAGATAGATCTTATGGATCATGGCACAAATGCTATGGATATTTTATCAGGAAGAGTATACCCACTTAAGCTTGGATTTATAGGCGTTGTAAATAGATCCCAACAAGATATTCAAGGAAATAAATCCCTTGAAGAAGCTTTGAAGGCGGAGTCAAATTTCTTCAAGCATCATCCAGCGTATCGAAATATGGCTAGTAGATGTGGAACGCAATATCTTGCAAAAAGTTTGAACACGACTCTCATGGCCCACATTCGAGAAAGGTTACCAGATATTAAGGCTCGACTCAATACACTTATGGGTCAAACCCAGCAGGAATTAGCAGGCTATGGAGATATGCATTTCAGCGGGAAGGAGCATAGAGGTTCACTAGTTCTACAATTGATGACACGATTTGCATCTTCTTTCATCTCTTCAATAGATGGGACTTCTACAGATATTTCTACAAAGGAGTTATGTGGGGGTGCTAGAATTTACTATATTTTCAACTCAGTATTTGGTAACTCATTGGAATCCATAGATCCTACGACTAACTTATCTGCTCTTGATATAAGAACCGCAATAAGAAATTCGACAGGCCCTAGACCAAGTCTTTTTGTTCCAGAGCTAGCTTTTGATCTCCTAGTTAAACCTCAGATAAAACTTCTAGAAATCCCTAGTCAGAGATGTGTTGAACTTGTATATGAGGAACTCATAAAGATATGTCATACCTGTGGCTCAACTGAATTGACACGATTTCCTCGGCTTCAAGCCAAACTCATCGAGGTAGTATCAGACCTTCTAAGGGAACGTCTAGGCCCAGCTTCTTCCTATGTGGAATCTTTAATTTCTATTCAGCGTGCATATATAAATACTAATCACCCCAATTTTCTGGGCGCAGCTGCTGCTATGAGTAATGTGGTTACCAATAAGCAAGATAAGGAAAGAAAGAAATTACTTCAAGAAGAGCGAGAACGCAGGGAAAAAAAAAGATTAAAAGATCATGCTTTGAATGAAAAAAGTATTCCTGAAAGTGTAGATGGAGAAGATGAGGCTGAGAAAAAAACTTCTAGAAAGCCAATACATTTATCATCTCGAAGCTTATCACCTAGACTTCGAGAAAATGGTACAAGTAATGGTATGCTTGCCTCAATTAATGGTGTTAATGGAATCACCGGGGGCCCCCGTGACACATTCTTGAATTACTTCTTTGGTAAAGATGGTGCACCTGGTGGTATGGTATCTCCTTCATCGCATAACCCCAACTTTGGAAGAAACGTCAATCATAGTACCGAACCAATCTTTAGTCAAAGTATGAGACGACCAGAAGAACGTACAAGTCATGGATCTTCTGTACAACAGCAACGCGAGGATGACAGTGTAGGAAAAACGCACCGGGAGTATGAATATAGCTCTCCATTTGTAAGATAACATGCATACCTTTGCCCATCAGCTCGAAAACTAGACTAATAAAAATAGGGAAATAATAGCGAACCAGTTCTGACGGATCGGGAAGCTATGGAGACAGAGTTAATTAGGGCATTAATCTCATCTTATTTTAACATAGTAAGGGAGTCGATCGCAGATCAAGTTCCTAAAGCTGTGATGCATTTATTAGTTAATCACTCTAAAGACGTGGTACAAAATCGTCTTGTCAGTGAGCTATATCGGGAAGAAATGTTTGAGGAACTATTATATGAAGATGATGCTGTAAAGAAAGAACGTGAGAAGTGTGAAAAGTTACTTAGGACTTATAGAGAGGCAGCAAAATCATAGGAGAAGTAGGAATCTAAAAAAAATGAGTTGATGACTGAAGCAGCAACAGCATGCTTACCTCTTTAAAGAGGAACATGAGAGATGATTGTAGATTATTGTGTTTATTGTGTTTCTTTTTTGTTTGTACTATCCTCCTTTTTTTTTTTTCTTTTCACATATTTCGACACCTCGCTAATGGCAGTTTAAGTCCAGTAAACGTTGAAGGCTATTTGTGCTTGAGTAGAATTTACACTATTAATTACTACTTTATCACTCTTGGGGCTTTCTTTTAAAAAAACTAAATTCTAAACGTAATCCCGTCTCATTTTGAAATTTTAAAAATGTTTTTTTTTTTAAATCGGGACATAATTTAGACAAGATGTTAGATGTTTTTTTTTTTTTTTTTCAAATTGTTTTTTCCTTTGCTGTAATTAATTACTCTCTAAAAATTACTACCTATTTTCCCACTTTCAAAAACTGTTTCGATAAAATAGTATCAAATTGCGACGCCTTATAGTAGGATTATGTAAATTAATGTCATCCAATAAATATATAAATCTATATCTATCTATCTATATATACGTATAATTATCCGTTTCTCACGCTTTACTTCAACAAGAGATAACTCTTTCACTTCCTCCACATGAACATTTATCTACCATAAATATTCATTTAGTAAAATTTTAACTAATTATTTAATTACAAAAATGAACTCTTTTTCTGTCATACACATGCGAAGAGCATATCTTAGATGGCTATATCCGCTCTCTGGCAAAAAAATATTTTAGACTTAATGTGGTGGGTGTATTTGTAATTGAAGCTTCCAGTACTAAATCAACATTTTTAACGTTGATGATGATCTAATCTTGAAGATGCAGTTCCGAGTTGTCGATATCATTTAAAAGTTGTACTTTTGCTGTTAGATTTTTGTTGCTAATCTAATCACGTCCAGCGCTGCATTTGTCACTCGTGCCACGATCTCTACCCAAGCTACCTATCCAGTCTTCATCCGGGTCCATTATGCTTGTAGGTGAGTGGGACATAGAGCTACCTTTCGAAAAAAATTAGAGCGCCGTCTTCCGTCTTTATGTGCCGTGCGTAGAGTATTTTTTTCTAGGACGAAAGATTTTGGTCAACCGCACTCACAAGAACGTTCCTTAATAGACACTCATGGTTTTGCTAATCATTCCTGCAACAAAATTAACTGAGACTTCTCGGCCCTCTGATTTGCTGCTTAGACAAATTAACGGGACTAGTGAGCTTCGCATAAGCTTCGTGTGAGCTTCGTGTATGTTTTGCTTAAGCCTTGCCCCTTAACTCAAAGAAATTAAAGATATAACATGGTTCACAGGCGAGTCCTCAGCCTACTTCAATAACGCGTTTTCCACTCTGAATGAAGGACGAACGCTGAAACTTGAAAAAATACTACCTATAGTACATGGATGCAGGATGCTTATTTGTAAGCCATGTCTTTGGCACAGTCCTTCGTCTTTTCCGCTGCTGAATTTCTTGGAAAAGTGTAATAATTTTAGCATTACTCTCAGCAAATTTTTCAAGAAATTTCGTATTACCATTTTTTTTCTACTCATGAACTAGTTTTATGAGAGAATCAAGTGATGATGTAAAAGAATCAAGGTCCAACTTGGTCTCATCATCAGAATCCTCCAATTCTTCTACTTCTTCCTGTATACATTCGAGCTCTTGTCCCCCCGTATCAGAGCTAGTCTCAGATTCAATTTCGGTAACCTAGGACACCATGATTACTAATGACAAATACTGAGGGCGAAGAGCGAGCTGCTCCTCTACCCAAAACGGGCAAAATCTCTGGCGACGAACACCCTAAAAAAATTCATAGCATCTGTTACCTTTTCATAGCAGCTTAAAATATGTTTACAAAGTAAGAGGCGACTCAGTAGGAATATTTCACAAGCACATGTTCACTTAGCTGGATTTGTATGGTACTTCGTTAGACTTTGAGGCTCTACATAATAGCTTTGTAGGCGCTTCCATTCTCGCTTGAATGATATCCTCCAAGAAGAGGTGGCCTTTCGATGATCGTTGTTTAAGATTGCTTTCATACGCTCCAATGCTTGAGGCATAACGCGTGATATCAAGATCCAGCGAGCTAGATCTATTCTAGGACAATTAAACTGGTGCAAGTAGTCGTGCTTGATCCTTCTCCAATGCAACTCAATAACCATAGTCATTTTTAAAACTGGCAGACTATCAGGGTTTGCGGAGCGTGCCCATAATTCCCATTGTTCTGGGGCATACCAGTTGATGAATAGGTAGGCCCAGGGACAAAAGTAATTTTGGGAAAAACACTAAGCATACACTTCGTTAATGCAATCATGATGATTCTGCCGACTTGTTCGGACGTTCCATTTTGGTTTGGTATCATTGTGTGCATATTGTAATGCCGGGAAAACATCTGAATTACTGTGTCTCGCTCAGTTACAGTAGCAGTATCAAGTCTCTCGAGGTCCGCAAATTCAGAAGATGAGGCAACACATTGGCACCGACAGTATCTATGGTCACCGTCTGGCAGACATATAGGGTGTCAGCCCCAACAAATTTTCAGAGTAGGTACGAAAATTTTTGGTCTTTGAGGGAAGTAATGCTTCTGAGTCAATATATTTCCAGATTCCTGAAGCTTCTTTCGGACTGCTCTTATTGCATACCAAAAACAAAGTTGAATATTCGTGTTTGGCCAAACATATCGAATTGCTGATATCTCCGCTTTATCCTTATCACAGCCGAAGAGACTAGGCTCATAGCCAACTTCCTTGAGATGCTGAGGAAACTGTCATGAGATGCAAGTTGTTGCACTTGCGGCCATGGATTTGTGTTCTTGATTAGATGTGTCGATGCCTGTGAAGAGGTAGCATAATGGGAACCCCGTCCCATCAAGTTCCGCTAGAACAGCGGACAACCTCATTCCTATGTCATCAGTCAAATGTGCTATTTGTTTGACTAGGTGTCAAAATACCTGAGTTATTCGTTTCGGAAAGAAGTTTATAGCTGAAGTAAATTGATCTGCGTCACGCCGCCAAATATTAGAGTTAGCGCGCTGCCATTGGTAATAGATCTGACGTTGGATGATCTTATTAACATTAGAGATATCAGATAATTGTATATCGCGAAATATCTCAAACGGGAGGTATTGCGAAGAAAAAAAAAAGGTCCATCAAGCAGTTTTCTGCGTCTACCGGTTAGGCAAACCACCACTTTTGATCCTATTCTTTAAATTCATTATTTTCCTCTCAGCGTAAAAGTCTAATAATCGCGTAAGTGGGTGTTTAAAACCTTAAGTAAGAGCTTTCTATTTTTGGCTTAACAAGATTTTGATCTCTTTTAGTAGTGATATGACTGTCATAACCATAACGTAGCTCTGCTAAGATGGTGCTTATTCTAATATTAAGTTCTAACTTTTCTATAAAACTATCCTTCTCATATTCCTTTAAAAAGGTAACAAAAGAACGATCAGATACTAATGTAAAGGGTAGATGATTAAAGCTGGTGGCAAAAATGTTGATGATAAATCCAATGCCTGATGAGAGAATCCACAAAGCAGGTCTGCATTTACATTATTTGGTTCCACTGTGTCTAAAGCTTATTGAATGAATTTCTTTAATTCTTGCATATTCATAAGGTAATTAACGAGATTCAATCACGCTTTGATGAATCATTACCATTATTATCTTTTCTCTTGAAGAGGAGCGTTAAGCCGTATCTGTTTTCGAATGCAGTAGTTCGACAGGCAATTTTCTATTGTTCGAGGATCGTCCTGAAAGCGGGTAAAATAGAAATTTTGATGTGTGATGATAAAAGTGTGGAAATTTTTGTATGAGAAATGAAGAAATTTATCAATCATTTGTTATCCTCCATTCAACTCTTAACTTCGTATTTTAAAGGTAAAAGAAATTTTGCGATGGGATTTGGCAAGTTTGAGTTTCCTCAAATTTTGAGATTTCAATCAGCCCGAAAACATCTTCATTGCTAAAAATAAATGAGTGATGTAGTATTTACAACTCAGTGACGGAGATAGAATTGACCCATAGCTAGTGCTTATTAATCAAGTTAAATTCTGATATGGATAGTGTGTTGCTACTACAAAAATTATATGGGAACCCCTTTTTCTCGTTCGAGCCGTAAATGTTCGTCACGACCTCTATTTTTATGTGAATAGAGAGGTTAAGATAACGAAAAAAATCAATGATTACTTCCTCATACTGTTTCTTTTAATTGGAATAACATATGTTTTAATAAATTCCCATTCACTCTACAGAAATAAATATATTACGCAAGGACTTGAATCATCTTCTAGAAGTCAGAGTCAAAGATGGCATCCAAAAATATTCCATCAGATAATCTAGCACATGCAATTGCAGGAGCTGGGGGAGGACTATTGTCTATGGCACTCACGTATGCCTACATGGGATCCTTTTTTGTTTTTTATTTTCTTTCTTTCTCATATTTATTTATCTTTCAATAAATCAAGGCTTACCCCTCCAGCTATCCCTTAATCACCCTTTCTACCCGTGCACAAGTTGAATCCAGTCGTGCCAATACCAACTTTATTGACGCAGTGAAGCTGATTATTCGTCGTGAAGGCGGTAAAGGCTTATATGCAGGTCTTGATTCTGCTCTATTTGGAATCAGTGTGACCAACTTCGTTTATTATTATTGGTATGAGTTCACGCGTGCTGGTTTTGAGAAAGCGGCTGCGGCTTCAGGAAGGGCTTTTAAGAGTTTGACGACTTTGGAGAGTATTATAGCTGGTGCTATTGCAGGTAGTGCTACGGTACTATTGACAAACCCAATATGGGTAATCAATACACGAACTACAACAAGGAAACAGAACAATACGAAAGAATTATCTGCAGATCATAAACTCATTAAGATACCATCCACACTAGATACTCTCTTTGCCTTGCTTCGGAATGAAGGTCCGATAGCTCTTTTTTCAGGCGTTGTCCCAGCTCTGGTGCTTGTGATAAATCCAATTCTACAGTATACAATATTTGAGCAGCTCAAAAATATACTTGCCAGAAAGAGAAAGATCACACCAACTATTGCATTTTTGCTTGGTGCATTTGGAAAGCTGATTGCGACGAGTGTTACGTATCCTTACATTACAATCAAGAGTCGTATGCATGTCGCTGGAAGAGACGGAAATACGGAAAATATGAGTAAAGTGATGAGGAGAGTCATCAATGAGGAGGGTTATCAAGGGCTATTTAAAGGTATGTATATTTACATGGAATATGTTTCTAAGAAATGAGCCTAATTGTTTTTAGGGATTGGACCCAAGGTCACCCAGAGTGTCCTAACATCTGCATTCCTATTTGCTTTTAAGGATGTTCTCTATGAACAAACAGTTAGGTTTCGTCGTAGAGTAAAGACCATATCTTAATGATTTATAAAATCTACTCAAATACGTCAAAAAGAGTAGTCAGGAAGTTCATGGATTTACGTGCATACGTAAACGGGAAAGGAAGGCGTTTGGAATTATGTTGTAGGGCTACGGTAACCGAAGAAACAATTGGGATTTTGTATTCTATAGCTCTTATTCTAAGGGTCATCTAAATCTTCAATTATTGATTGAATAGATATATTTATTCAGCTGAAATAGAAATAGATTTATATCCAGCATCTATATAGTATGTCGATGTACATCTTGTACGGAGATCAATAATTTTATTTGTGCTTTTTTCATTACTAACTAGTTGTTTACACCATAGAAATACCAGGCCAATCTATAGTTAATATCTCCTTTTGCCTGATTATGTATGACGTTCTGTTTCTCTAACTGAATTGTCGAGCTTTAATTGCCTGAGCACTATCAATTATGGACAGAAATATATTTTTATTTAAATATTGCAAATACTATCACCACCAGGAAAGTTTTGTGAAGGATATACAAGAGAGCACAGCACACATTGCGAAGACTAAAGATTCTCAGCCTTTAGGCAAATCAATTTAATTTTCCATTATAATTTAGAATATTGTCTGTAAGGGGAACAGCAGTAATACGTAAAAATATTAAGCTTGACAGAGCGATAAAGTTTGCAAGGCACCAGAATGTCAGAATCCTGCCTAGATAGTTTTTTCATTAGCCAAGATCAATCGACCAACAATCTCGCCAGCAGCCCAACTTAGAGAGACCTCACTGCCAGCCGCTTCCACCACACCTGTATGCCAGAGACCGTCTAGTACCTTGAATTTTCCATACTCTACGCGTCTCGGATATAGAAGTGGATAGGCTTTCTCGATCTCAAAATCCCGCAATTTAGAAAAGCCATATTTGGCAGCATAGCCAAGCGTAAAATCGGAGATCTGAGAATTTGAGAGTGTCTGATATAAACATCCTATAGGTGTACCTTTTGGATTCTCATTTTCAGGGCCAAAGTTCTGAACGAGAGAAATTTCATTGATATCTTGAAGCTCACTAGTTGTGCCAGGGTCGCGAACGGGAATAATCTCACTTGGTATGAGCGCGTGTGAATCAGTAACACAGGTGTCAGAAACAAAGTGAGTCACCCATGTAGACTGATAGTTAATTTCCTGTTCTTTCTTGAAGTCAATATCTCTAAATAAGTCTGTTAGATTTGAAGGACCAGTAACGATGATATGATCGAAAAAATTAATCTGGATTTCATTTTCAAATGACTTGTGATGAGCCTTCCAAATGGATTTATTTCCTTGGACTGCCTGTTCAAGTCCGATGACCTTGGTATTAAGTTTCATATCCACATCGCTCTTCTTCAAATAATTTTCGAGTATTCTTTGGAAGATGCCCCCGCCAGAGCATTTATTAACGTCTTCAATATTCAGGGCTCTAGTTACAGCGAAAAGACTAAGGTCAGCGAGATTCTGACCGCCCAGCTGTCGTCGTAGTTGTGGTTCTAAAACATCATGAATATATGTTTTTGAAATTCCTAAGTTTTTATTGATATAATCATATGCGTTAGTATCAACAAAAGCAGATAATTTAAAATATTTTAACAGTTGGGCCACTCCATCAACAGCTGTTTTGGTGCTATAGCCCTCGTCAAGTCTTCCAAGAGATTTAAGCTTTTGAATATTCCTATACCAATATCCACCATATTTAAAAATTAGCTTAAACCATGTGAACCAACTCAATTCCTTTAAAGGTTTTCTTAGTTTCTCAACAAATCTTCTTCCATTCCAGAACCACACGTCACTTGCGTATTGGGTCCCAGTACAGGGCTCAATATCAAAATTTTCATGTGCCTGCCTCACAAAGTTTTTATCCCAAATGTATCCAGTAGCCACATCTTCCAAGTGGATCGGATTCCATGGCGAAGTGTTATCCAATGGGTTGTTGATTTGTAATCTCCCACCCACACTTGGTTTCTGCTCAATCACAGTGATTCTTGCATTCACATTGCGCTTTTTGGCTTCCTGATGTATAGACCACGCAGCTGACACGCCCGCTGGACCAGCTCCGATAATGAGGATATCTGTTGGGAAAGCAGGCAGCACTGGATCCCTTCCCTTTGGAAAAGTCCATATATTTCGGAAGAGATTCACGTGATAGACAGAAATTAGAAAAATAATTAGAATAAAAACTCCGAAGCATTTCGAATAAAAGTGCTGTTTTTGTCTAAAATTCCCCTCTTTATTCCCATTTTGAGACAGCAGAGGGACCCTTTCCTGGGAATACTCGTAAGAATATACTCGATACGATCGTGTGCGAGATGAGTGATTGTCGTAACTCATTTTGCACTTTCGTAATGTGAATATTTGCACAGCGAAAAGAAGTCTGGCTTAGATTGACTAAGATTGTGAGACAAAAATCCTGCCATCCAGATTGTGAAGCTCAGTATCATCAACAAAGAGAGCTGCCTTCGTCATGCACGAAGTAGAGAGGCCCCGGAACCAATCAGCCAACTTGGATCAGGATACCTAATTGGATGCCTCACATTGATACTACTTACAGGTTCTATTCGCGGGAGCTAAGCTCCTGTGAGCCAATCTTGCACCCCTATTAAAGATTTTTGGTAGACATTGCATATTTAGCGGGAGATCTACAGAAGCGAGCTATAATAGTGTTCCTATTGGCTTCCTGATCGATTTACAATGCAGCTACTAGAAATATTTATTAAATAGGGGTGCGAGATAACAGTAGCAGACTTTCATAGGCCCTCCACAGCTCAAAGTACTCGAGGTTTGTGTTATCGCCATTTAATCACAGGTCAGTCCTTCTATGATCTAAACGACCAAAACAGTTAACTTTAAGATAAAAAATTACGGATATATGAGCCAGCTAAGGGATACGATAGAAAAACTCAATGGTCAGTCTTTGGGAAAATGCTAGAATCGCTTGAATTTGCTTTTCGCTCAGACGCCAGTCACGGAATTACATATCGGTATTTAGTGTTGTAAAGTCTGGAGCCCTGTCTAGAGTGATTTCGGACTTTATCGTTAAAGTATACCAAACAGGCTTAGCTCCCGTAAAAGTGGATCTAAAAAATGTTCCCGTTAAACTTCCCTTTTATAAGGATTACTTTTATTCGATATATCAGGCAGTATTGCTATACGCAGTGTAGACCAGATCCAATAAGATGGTATTTACGCATTCGAATGTTTGCATTGCGGAATATACATAGATTTGATTTTCCTTGCAGAAGCAAAGAGAACTATGAAGAACATCAACTAAGTGATTGCTCTTTGGAAACCTGCTAGTGTTAAAGAAAAAAGTGGTTGTCTTGATGTCTGTCATCTAAGAGTTTTCTTGCCCCTCTGATTATTGCAACGAAAATTCTAGCCGATTGACTTACTACGTTTGTGTGCCGATTACAATGGGACAAAAATGATTCCTTTGAATCCCTTTTCTATCAAGTCTAGTGTCGACCGATAATTGTTAGTTACAATGACATGAGATGTTCTCTTGCGGAATTGGACATGTTCTCTCGTCCTATCTAGGGCTTACCCAATTCATGAGATGGTTTGTGATATTGTATTTGCATTTCACAAATTTTGACAGCTATCAATATCTATTTCCGACTACCACTGGTGGCTAGCTTCCTTGAGTTAATGAGGGTTTATTTCTATTTTGAAGAGACTCAACATGTGTGTAATAAAGTCACAGCCTACAGTAAGACATCCACATCCACTATCATTTGGTGCAGAAACCGAATATAGATCATTTACTATCGAGTTAGTAATAAAAAATCTTACACTTATATTCATTTTAGCCTGATTCCTAAAGGATTTTTCTCAATAACCATACGAGTGAGCTCTCTTCCCGGCCTACGAATAACGCGACTTTGTTTAGACGCTTTCCTTATAGTTTCTCCAACTCTAAATTTACACCTCTTTCACTCCTTCCACTCATCAGATCCGGTTGACATCAGTATTGTCTCAGGTCGTTGAGGGGGAAGTTGATGACAACTATTGATCTTGTGTTATTTTTTCTTACATTGGATGCAATTGCCTTCTACTTAAAGCTTTTCTAAGACATCTCTTGAAGCCCATTTGGCACAAAAATTTAAGACTTCAGCAATGACAGTATCATCGCCGCCTGCACCTTTGTCAATCGAATTTTGCGGTAAAGGATTCGATAGGACTTGGTATGTGTTTGATGAGTTTATGCTAACTGAAAACATGTCACCAGCTAATCCTCTAGTTTTATCATCAACAACGATAATTTAATTGGATGAAGACCAACTGAATAATTATCCTTCTGGTGAAGCTAAGTTTTTAACCACTTGCGACCATGAGTCACATCTTGATCTTAGGATAATTAACTAACTTAATTTGTGATAATGTTGCTGCTGTTATTTCGACCGATGGAAATACTGCGAGCAATACAAATGTGACTATGTGGTTATCAAAAAAAGAGTGATAATTGGCAAAGAAAGATTTAAATCAATCAACGCTTTGAATTCTAATCATCACTGGCAGTTGCGGCTATTAAATTCTCACATGACTTAACGCTATCATGATTGGAACATTCTATCTCTATACTTAGCTACACTGTGTCCTTATGTATTTAGCATTTTGGCTACTTGCAGAGCTCCAATTTTGGGGTTTTTGGGTATCGCTGTTTTATCAACGAGTTCTATCCTAGCGTATGCTTTCTGTTAGCTGACTTCAGTGACTCAAGTTACATCAATTCGAGCCAATCGAATTACTTTTGCTCGGGTCAATGATGTACCGGACTCAATCGTAAGTTGCTCCTCATTTTTCTCATCACCTCTGTGATTGTCGCCATGTCGATTCTAGTTAAACGAAGGGGTTACGCTTAGAGTGGAACTTAAATGAGCTTAGATGGAAATAATTGGCTATAGCAGGGATATTTCAAGCTGAATCGCTTCACCGTCTTTCAGAAGTTTGAAGGACAATGATAGTAAAAGCGATACTCAAAACTCTAAAATCTTAAGGCCTGGCTCTTACAATTGGCCATCACTGAACTCAGAATTAATTTCAACCAACTAGACCTGCCAAAAAGGTCTCTTAAAGGAAAAACTTAAAGTGAGGAATTTTTTTTGATAGAATTTCCACTTTTGATGGCAAGACATCACAAATCAAAGACTTAAAAAGTCATTCTTCAAGGATATCTTAAGCGCCTATTCTGAAAATATGTCACAATATGATTCACAATAGTTTCGATCACATATTGATAGCTCACAATGGAAAGAAAGACAAGATTTGTATTTAATTCATTTGTTTGTAGAATAACAGTTTCTGATAAATATAAATACTCTCTGTCTTGACCGGAAAAATATCGATCAGACTTTGATAAATTTCATCAAATACTTCCAAACAGATTTTTTAAATTCTCATAAACTCTTTCTTCATCAAAAATAGCCGAAAGATAAATCGCATTGTTTGCAGGATAAACAGCTTTCTGTGGTGCTTAACAAATCTCTCAAAATTCTTTTCTCAATCGTTTCATACTTAAAAATGGGGTACGTACCCCCAAAGAAAAAAAGAAAAATTTTTTAAAAAAATTTCTTTTTTTTTTCTTTTTTCTTTTTTTCAAATCCTATAGACATATCTAACACTAATTCTCTTATGAACAGGGAAAATAACGACAGCAAAAATCCGGATAAAGAAAGCAAAAACAAGAAGGACAGCAAAGCGCTACAAAGTACATCTAAAGATACAAGCACCGGCGGCAGTGGCAGCGGCAGCGGCGGTGGCGACAAAACGACGACGCACAAGAAGAAAAAAGATTCGTGTTTGACGGAAAGTGAAGAGGAGGATGTGCGAGAGGCGCGAACCTATTTACGAAGATACCAAAATAAAAAGTAAAAGAAAAAGAAAAAAAAAAAAACCCACCCCCGATCGTCGATCGATCCGAATAGTTTTTTGTAATCTTTATAGAAAGACGTTCTTTTTTTTTTTCACTTTCCGCAGTAGTTTGAAAAATTAAAAATTTAAATTCGGCTTACTTAAATCTATCTAGTTTTACATATTTGGAAATGAATAATGCTCTTATCTTTTTGAACCTATAGTTGCAAAATGTGAAATTATTTTAGTTGAAAAAAAATCATAAATTTATCCTAATAAAGTATTTTAAACGTCATCACTATTTTTGTTCATTTTTTTTTGGTCTCATGGAGAAAAAAAAACAATTAATCTGATTGTGATACAGGATTCTGTTTTAATTTTTGTTACTATTATATGATGAGTCTAATGGACGCGCTGCCGTTGATATTGGCGCTTCCTAATTGATTTTAAGTTTCCACCAAGTCTGAATGATCTTAGAGTATTTAATTACTGTTATTAAATACAATTTCTATTGCTAGCATAAGAAACTGACACAATTCTGCAAAACTCCAATGTAACTATCTACACTGACATTAAAAATGATTTATACATTTTGACAGCTAATGTGTTTAAAGTGTTGGTTGCTATAAGCTTAAATAAAGCTAGTAACAGTCCATTTGGTTTCTTTTTAGTTTCTATTTAGTTTCTTTTAGGAAATAGGATTATTTTTACTTTTTTTTGGGTCACACTATTAGTCTTGATTTTGAGTTTTAGATAAAGTATTGCGTTTTCGCAGGTTCGACTCCACTTCAAGAGATTTACTTTTGCCATTAATTGCTATTTTGCTTGATTTTGGATCCTTTTGGTCAAATCTTTTCCGCAACGTAGCAATCATAAGTCGAAACCAATAGAAATTGAGAAAGTTAAGAACAAGATTGCTGCCCAAGTAAATTAGTGACAGCCAGACAGGAACATACTGACTATTAGAGTATCCCATTAGATGAAGTTGATGGAGAGAGTCTGATGTTTGTTTGGATGCGATACCTGGAGTATCTACTGTACCACTACTAATGGGGTTAAAGTCGATTTTATCTATTTGAGGCTGATAGTGGAGAGCCGCCCATATATCTTGATAAACACGAATAGATTGATATGTTCCCCATAAAAGGCGGCAGCAGAAAAATGTAAACAAGAGCATGATTCCATTATATAATTGAGCTCTAGAGCCAGTCATACCTAGCTTATCGAAGAACCAGTGAAAGTTCAAGAACGGTGAGGAGAGTTCGTAGAGTATAAATGTACAACCGTAAAAGTTAACAAAGGGTCGCTAAGATATGTAAGCTATATATCAATCAAACTGAAGAAGTGATCTAACAAATCCAAATGAAAAAACTAGAAGTGCGCTGACAGCATGTGCAAGCAGCCCTGGACCAAAGATTTTGATGTGTATTAGGGATATTACGAGATCCCATAGGAAATAGCCTGTAGCCAACGCTTGAATCATTCCAGCAGCTCCGGTGTAGCCCCAAACACGATCATTCCAGTTCATATTCTTACGTTCTTGATCCACGAATATAACCCATAGTGCCAGACTGTTTATGGTCAGGCTTTGCACCAGAGAGACCACATGAACATTCCAATTGAGTCTTCTCTCCCTAGATAAAGTCGCATAGGTTTGGGGAAATAAACGTCTTGATGCTACAGGTGCGACCACCAGATCTACAAAGGTATATGCGAGAAATGCTAATATAACTTCGTGAATATGAAGCGGTATTGTAGTGAGGTGGAAGTAATCGGCGATAGGTTGGACGGCATTACTGAGCCAGGGAATCGGTGGAATCGGGAAGGGGTCATGCATTTCTATAGGCCACGCAGAACCTTAGTGAATAGTTGAAGGCGATAATCAGTGGCGTTGAAGAAAGATTGATGGACTAATACAGTCAGTCAACTGGGTCGGGTCGGTGAGCGCAAAGTTCAGATGGATCCATGCCTTGGCAGAGCTGCTGCCATAACGCCCTATCTCGTATTAGATAAATTTAACGGTGATGAGTTTCAATCTTTGCTGCGTTTCACCGACTCAAAAAATGAGAAGCCTTTGAGATGAACTAATAAACTTTGGTAGGTCCTATTAAATGCAAGCACAACATGGCACGTGCAAACGTTTTCAGTCTCAAGATCATTTCGGGAAGCACCGAACTGAATTACTAAGGATTAATTGCTTCTTCGATGGGCAAGATGGTTAAATCCACCCAAAGAAAAGGTTTCGTGCCTGCGACGCTTATACAACCTGCAAATATAGAATCATGAAACAAAGGCTCGAGTCCTTATTGCGTACGCCCCAATTTATTTACTACAGTTCTTACCCTGATAATACGATAAAGCATCGCCATAACGGAGTAAGATATCGGCTTATCCAGGTCCATCTTGTGGCTGACACAGTACATCTAAGATACGAGTCACTTCATGAGTTCTCAAAGCCGGCCATTTTTAAAAAGATATTTTTAATATCTATGAGAGGATAGCCCTAAACCAAAGTTACTTGGTCACCCACCCAGTTACGATAATCGGTCATGTTTTCTATTTCTACTGAATGCTTATGCAACCAAATCACATGACTAAGTTGACATTGAATTAAACTAACGGTTGCACTAAAGCCATGCATTTCTTTTCACGTAAGAGTCACTATTAATTCTGAGAAAAACACCAACGGTACACCGCCTAGAAATGTGAAATGTGGCTTGATGCGACACGGCATCGCTGATAAGCTCTTCGGGCATGTTCTTTTAATGTTGGCTTTCTATCAAGAGCAATGTCCAGTCACTGAGTGAGTTCGTTTGGTTGAATTAGAGTGCTTTCCATTTGGATAGCCGGTTCCGTATACTTTCTCTTCTAGTGAAAAATATTGTAGCTCCGTAAATCGATTGGACGGACGATTACCTTAAGAGAGACAGACTCGCATGACACTATCTTCAAAATTCCCGAGTTAGGCAACTGTCTAATCTGTGATTTCAACACATTAAATCTTCACATTTTGCTTGGGAACCAACAGTGACAGAACACATGATCAGGACAAATAAGGTTGGATGGAAAACTTTATATTTCCCAGCCTCGTCTCAGGGGAGTGACTACCTCTGCTAGCCTGCAGCTGCTTGAAATCTATTCCTCTGGATTACTAATCTTCGGTATTTCCCTATTTAAATCCAAATCCCACAAAGAGCATTCCATCCAACATTGGATTTTGATTTTGATTTTCGCAGTATTAATAGAGTCAAAGACTGTTAAACATATTGAGCTCCTCTCTAGCCCTAGTCCACGCCTTTAAAAGTTCTCCCTTGTTCCTTTCCTACCAGAGAAGAGCTTAATGGCTGCGACTCATGCCTACTACCATCTCGAGCTACATAACAGCTAAAGAAATACCCTAAAATATCTACATGGTGCGAAAAAAAGAAAGTTATGCACTGACTAATCTACTCAGAATAGTAATTTAGTGCAGAAATGGCCCTGTAAAATTCCGCATTACCCTATCTAGCGCGACTTAAATCCTTGTCTTTGAGCAGAATTGCAAGGTAAGAATTTTAAAGGTTTTTTATAGTATTCCTTGTAAAAAGGACTCATCACAAGATAACTTATCAACTATTGCACTAGATAATAATCTGATAAGTGCACCCATTCACTTACTCACTGTATTCATACGGTATGTATTTTGGAAAAAGTCTCATCCAGACTAGGTGATTAGCTGATGATGACTTTTTTTTAAGAACGTTCAAAAGGAGCGAAGACTGGCACTAATCCCATTGAGGCTTTGGTGCTCCATCCTCATCATCCAATAAGAATAGATCTTCAAAGTCTCATGCCGACCCAATTCTATGAGCACGGGTCCAAATGTTATACTTACAGCTGCTCAATCACTAGATTTGTATGAGTCTTTTTAATGAAAAATACTGTATGATTACAAGGCACTTTTCGCATTATTTACTAGTGCCACAACTGACTAGTTGTATTGTGATTAGCTCTTTGACTAGAAACCCCGAGGCAGGATTTGCAACTGATTGCATTTATTAGACATCCCCTTCTCATAAACCTAAAATTATTGATACGTTAATCCCAAATTGAGTAGCTATTTGACTCATTATAATTGTAGAAATCCACCTCCTTTTCTACGGGGATCTTCAAATCAAAACAATAAAAATAGAGAGTACGACCATAGAAATCTTGTGCGCAGGGTGAAGTCTCAAAGAGCCTGCAACTCCAGCTAGACAAGGTCAAGACACACGATGCGCAGATATCTGTCTATATCTTTCTAGTCCATCGTAGTCTAGATATCATCCTTATACCAACGCCAGTAGTATTCAAGTAACGATGACCTTTTGTCGAAAATCAGTATCAAATCAAAACATCAAGCCTTTTGAGAACTATGAGTATTCTTCTTCATGTGGGTGACTTCTGCTCAGTGACTTAATTATGCAGGTCTCAGCTGGCATTGAAAATAAGAGTCAGGCTTATAGGGGATACCAAGGTCAGGTAGAAACGCCGTCTGCTTTCTCCTTTTCTTCTTTTAATTGTTCATTCTATTAGAAATTGATCAGCATTGCCTCCCCAATAACCACAAAACTATGGCAGATGTACTCAGGAGAGAATGCTTGGTTTTTAGTGTTTATTTTGTTCCTCTTGTAGAAGAAAATCAACCCCCACCAGACACTATTTCGCACTACGATGGATCACATTCAAAATCTATATCCTATTATAGACTAGCAAAAGAGTATTACTGTAGTAATTGATTTCTTCTGTGACGATATTGTTGTTAGAGTTTTCACAGATATTTTTATCATCAATCGATAATAATGAGGATTTTCATTGACTTAATTGAAATCCATTTGTTCTTTCTAAAAAAGTTGTCGCCTTACCATGACAAAACGAGGTGTTTTCGAGATTCATAGTGTGACAAATATTCATCACTAGCTATCAGTTATACCTTTGGTACCATAATTATAAATGTGGAAAAATGAGATTTTTCGAACATTTAATAGTTTCAGTATTCGAACCTATATTTTTTTCGGTTGAGCGGGCCTCATCATATACCAGTAAAGGGTAAAGGTCCCTAGGTTAATCACCTGGATTATAAGCTGTCCGGGAACAATATTCTCAGTATAGCAGGTATATAAGGTATGGGGAACACCATCGTCTTGAAACCACAAGGTCTAAATACTCTCTTTTACCTTTGAAAATGATAGTTGATCTAATTCCCGGCCGCTGTACTAGTATATTCAATAACCTATGTTCTCCCTCAATTCCCGAATCTTGCGAATAGAGATCGCTTTTTCTAGGCAAATGAAACTACTATTTAGTTGGTACATCATCTTCAAGAGCAATACCAGTCTCGTCCAGACTCCATATCTGGGAAGGGGGTATGTAGGTACCTTATACTCCGGGATTGCAGCCAATATGATATAACAGGCCTAGATTTTATCATGCATTATTCCCCAAACTCCATACTCCCTGATGATCAATCTTTTACCCGATTTTACCAGTTACTTCTTGGTGACGGGTAAAAAAATCCAAGTGGCCAAATCTTACCAAACTTTGCTTTGCTAGAACTCCATTGGGTCGGATGGTAGTGTGGTATACCGTCCAGACCCTTCTAAGTAGAGACTGGGAAGGTACCTAGGAGATGGTTGGTTCGAATCCAACAGACCCAACCATATTTCGCGCGGAGGATGTTTACAGGATGGTTGGTGGAGGCACATCTGGGTAATCCAGGGTTTGTAATTTCCCTTAGATGAATGTCAACGGATGAGGGTAGACCATTTGTGAAGGAAAAGCGATTTTACTTCGTACCAGCATCAACAAATGGAATCTGAGCATGAGTGTACCTAATGAAAAGTTGAACCATCTAACTTGTAAATAAATGCTGAATGCCGTCCATTTGTCGTGGCTACAAGGCTGCATACAAAATACATGATTAAAATTTAACACATGCGACTTAGCGTTCCCCCTACTTGATTATGTAATATGCTTAACACAACCCCTCATTCGTAAACGGTGTGTTTTTAATGGTTGACTCATATGAAGAGTAACTTCTATCCTTATAGAATCCTACCCAGAGGTTTGTTTATACAATCCTTGTGAATGGTCGACGCTGTGCGGCGCATCCTATTCTCTAAGAGATTTAAAACTGCCTAATTTGAATGTGCCGATTGCTGCAGATGACACAGAATCACGTAGGGAACCCATATTGATGTATGGTCGCCACGAATAGAGACTTAAAGAAGAAACTAAGTCAGCCCTCCTGTCTTAACCTTTTTATCTACGTTGTAAATCAACCGTTGATCCTACTTAAATGGATAATCGCGAATTGTTCGTGCAATCAGCTCCCGAAGATTTCAAATCTGGCGTTTACACAAGTCGCCGAGCTACTTGTAAGGCCTACAACAAACCCAGATCAACATTAAGAGCTCGCATAGCATGCTCACAAAGTCATACAATTGCACATCAAAATCAGCAGCGATTAAATATTGACTAAGAGAAATATTTTGCCAAATGGATACTTGATAAGGATCCCCGCGCTCATCCCCCGAGCCACAAAAGGATGCGAGAAATGGCCTCTCTAATCCTCCAATCTAATGGAGACAATAATTCCCTTGGAGAGAACTGGGTAACTTGCTTCCTACAACGTTAAACTAGTGTTCATACTCTTGGCTTATGCGAAGATCTATCGAAGATGCGAGAGCTACGGCGGGTAATCCAGAGACAATTCGCGCATTCTTTGAATTGTTTGAGCAAACCGTGCGTCAGTTTGATGTTGAAACCGAGTTAAACGGAATATGGACGAAACTGGCCTTGCTCTTGGAGTCTGTAGTAACTCCTAAAGTACATCTAGGAGTATTCAGAATTGAATTCTAGATTTGTTTTATAAAACTTTCGCTCGAAATAACTTCTCACCTGCATATTCTACATGAATTCTATTCACAATTGGTAATCCAATTCCTCACAAAAAAATCAAAAATCCAACTCCTTCAGATTCTCATCGCCATATTCATGAATTTTTGTTCAATTAAACTGCTGATAAATAATATAGCTATTCCACCCATTTACATATATTAGAGTCAAATTATCAGAAAATAAAAAGGTGTTGCGAAAGTGAAACTGGCATTCTATTACGATCAGAAAAAACACTCCTCTTTATTTTTTTCTCGCAGCTTTCTTTCTTCTGCATATATCTTAATTAAAAAATACATGTCAATTTTGAAATTAAATAATGAATAATTATCTGGATCTGTATTTGCAAACTTCTATTAAATAGATGATCGTGATGGGCTTCGAATCGAAATGATGAGGAAAGATGAATTGGATGACAAATCGTGCATACGGCTGCATACGACTAGACATAAAAACATGATGGGAAGTAGATCTCTTAACGATATAAGCCTAACTTGTCAGAAAGATGATAGCCAAGTAATCCTTATAGAATACTTTATTATCGGATTTCTGATGGATCATGTCCATGACGTTGAGAAATCAGTTCCATCTACCCTGACTCGGGACGCAACGATTCAAAAGTATCTAAATCGTGCTAATTTAAAGGTTGATCAAAACCCCAGATGCGTCAGAAGAGTATGCAGGAAATTTGCTGCAGAGACGTCATAATTGAAGGATTCTTTTACGAGAACGATATACATTTAAATAGTTAAAAGGAATAAGTCTTTGAAACAGATGAGATCTATGGACGGCAATATGACTCTTTTTATGACTCCTCCAAGGTACAAAGGCACAAAGACGTTAAAAAGGATGAGAAGCAAACAATCTATACATTCATGTTCGAAATAAATATGTCTTTTTTTGGTTATTTAATTACATACTGATAAATAGTGATATCTAGTCGAACATATGAATATATGTTGAGATATTTTATGTTCCCTAAGCACTTATTCTGTTTATGAAGATGATGATGATTAGGTGCGACTGCCGGTCAGCTACGAAAAACTCAATGTATTTCACGAGCGAGTGAGCCACCAAATCGCGACAGCAAATCACCTCATCGATAGTTCATTATGCCGATATCAATTCAAGATCTAAACCCCGTTCAAGAGGCTAGATTAGCCCTTGCTGTTCACTTTGCTGTTCACCTTATTCATTTAGGCCAGATACTAAGTATTTGAATAGTTGCATCAATTTATGATGGTCCTTATTCAATTCATTTTCGGAGATTCATGGTATATCTTCTCAACGCGATTCTATCCCCAAATCTCGGTGACTCTTTTTTCGAGAATAATCAACTTTTCTTTAACCTATCCTTGAAATTGATTCGCTTGCATTCTCCCTACGGCCTGAAATACAAAATATGGTAGAGCTTCTTCTTGACAAACGCCAAGCATCACCAATTGACAAGAGATGGGTTTCCAATTTCATAAAACAGCGCCTTAAAATCCAGATGGAGTTTAGCTGCAAGCTTTTCGATAAGAGAGCTTTACGCGAGAATCCGCAAATAATTAGTAAGTGGTTTGGGCTAGTACAAAATACTAAAGCCAAAAAAAGGATCATAGATAGGATTTGAATTTGAATTTGAAGCGTTTAACGTCCACGGTGAAACTATTTTCAATAGTCACCTATTTGCCTCCCTTGGGGCGAAGGACGCGCTACATAGGCTAAGCCTGCAGCGAGTGTTAAGATCTACTACGTATTTTATAATTTGGAAGGCGATTTCATCTTATGGCTCGCTTTAATGTTAATCTCTACTGAAGAATATTACTATTACTTTAAAATTTTACCCAGCGCCATGGCCCCTTCATCTGTTCCCAACAGCCACCTTATGGCCTCTCGTGGCTTCCGCTTACCAACCTGTCTCGTAACCAGTGACCTTGTAATGCGACAAAAGAAAAAATGGGTTGGAGTTTTCTCCCTCCCGCAGGAGCAAGGTGAATAACTTTCATGGTGGAATCTGTCGTGATAATCCTTGAAATCTCCG
>PEDP01000380.1:0-26209 GCA_002918395.1 Erysiphe pulchra | reverse complement strand
GTCATCATTAGTCACTAGTCCCCATTCGTTATTAAAAGTCACTTTCAGAATTCAACAACAGTTTAACCTTCGGCAGTAAATCCTAAACGTGACATTACTAAGCGTAAAGTACAAAGGGAGGTAGACTGGTCTTATTATATACAGTATCACTTTCCATCACCAACTTAGCTTACTACATCATGGAGTTGAGAACGCATTGTGCTGAAAATAGAACAAATGAAAATAGAATGTGTACAAAAATAGAACAACCGAAAATAGAACCCGGTTAGTCCTCTTTCCCCTGTCCCTATCAAGTCACCACTTTATGGCTCTACACGACATTTTCTATCCGGATTCTGACATGCAGCTTAAAGGATCTTGCTCTGTTGTGCAATAATTATTCCACTAATGAAAGTTGCTTTCTAACTCATTTCTCAAGCGTACAGCTAGTAAACAGTGCATCTTGAAAGAAATATATTTGCTAGACTCGAAAAAGAATTATAAATGCCACCAAGCACGTTGCTTCGTGTAGCACGGAAAGCTGGTACGCAATGGTTTAACATCTATCAAAAACATTAAACCGAAAAATTATGCATAGAAATTTGATCTTACGACTCTTGTCTTCTTTCTAGCTAGCAAATTTTAAAAAATAAAGCAAAATTTGAAATTATAGGCCCACACACTCCAATTGTATGATAATGGGAACTTGCTACACAGAGAAAACGAAGAAATTAAATTAAAAAAAAAACAACACGGCTCTTACATACACCTCTTGAAATAATCCTCTCGTTAAAGAATAACCTGAATTTTTGTATCCCCGCATAATAAGTTTCTCTAATGACGATATCTTAGTATCACAAAAGCGTTCGGATTAGCCGAATAGAACGCTTATCGATGCCTAAAAATGTCACCCGACATTGTCATTAACATTCTTTGTTGCTCGAAGGCCACACGGTGCTTATGTCGTAACGGTAACTCAGCCGGTTGCTGCATTTTCTTTTCCTTACCTCATGCAGCACAGATCAAACAACTTTTTGTACAGGGAATTGGAAAGCCTGGATAAATGCCTGGCATGGCAAAAACGAAATATTAACAGAGGCATAAAATTTGTTGAGCTTGATGTTCAATTCTACAAAAACTATTTTCTTTTTACCGACTCTACAATCGCAAAGAATATAGATTACTCATCTAATTTATTTTATTTAAGGTCTTAGGCTGATTCCCAATATTCTTCTGGACCTAGGACCGATGGAGCGGGTAGGAGTTATGCCCAAGGAGCATCCCCTACTCGCTCTCATCGCTAAAGGTATTATATACAATTCAAGGCGAAGAATTGATGGAAAAAGAATAGAAAACATGTATAAATAATTCTGAGCTTAGAGAGCATTCCTCGTACTAATTCCTTTCTGCTATTCTTCGCATTTGGATAGTTATTTTCTCCGGCTCTCGCGTTCAGCAAAGATACGACTCGCTCACAGGTTATTAAAACCCCCTATTTTCTGCGTAAATTCTAGAATATTATCGAGACACTTGGGACCAAGAAGTTGACTGAAAAAGTCTCCCATAATAGCTCTTTTTCTAAGGTTGCGCATTTGAGTGGCAAATTGACGACAATAGATAAAGAGAGTAGGCAAGGTTTCTTGTCCACATATGCATTCTAAGTCTGTATCCCTATGGTTAAAACGAAGATGGTACGCCGCAAAGTCTCCATGACCTGTTTTAGCTGCTATTGGTTTATGTAGTAGACGTCGGTGGAGGGCTAGTTCTGGTGGTTTCCGACGGCGCATTTGTAGGTCTAGGTCGCGATAGCGAGTTGGGTAAACCTTATACCACCACTCATACACGAAATTCTGACGGTTTTGGAATATCAGATGATATAGGCATGCATGGGTTATGCGACTTGATTCCAATTGGCAGTGAGGAAATGATTGTAGTGTTGAGCAGGCTGCAGCATCTACTTCCTCAGTTACTATGATCTTTGAGTGACCTGGTACCCATCTAACCTCTGCATCAGTTTTTTTAGTGAAATTATGAAATTCCTGTGTTAGTTTGAGGCAAGAAGATGTCTTCCTCGTTTGTAAGGCCCTAATAGCTACTTAGTTATCAAGCGGAATAGAGATTTTCTCGCTATTCTGTCTAACTTCAATTGCAGCGAGAAGTGCCATGGTAGCGCCCACTAATTCTACGTCGTATTCTTTCTCTCTACGCCCTGGCTCATATCAAAAGTACTACCATTGCGCCAGAGAACAAAGCCCTAGAAAGATCCGTCTAGGAATACACAAATATCTGTAGGGGAAATTGTTCAACCCCCCATGGTAAATGTGCTTCTACTCCTTCAGATTTTAATCACAAATCAGTAGTATAGACTAGCTTCAGAAAGAGGGTCAGCAGCCTCTGCTGGAGGAAGCTGAGTGTAAGCTCGCTGCAATCCGGGTCATTTAGATTTCTGACCGCTTAGAATAATTTAGGCCTCAGCTTTTATTTAAGCGTGCCTACATTTGGACAAATGCTTGTTCGACATCGTAATGGATGACGATCGTCTAATGAGTTATCCTGAGCTGTAAGCCGCAAATGGTTACTCACTAGCATGATTCAAGCTAGATGAATCACGATCTCTCTATGGAGTACCCCGTTGGGTGTTATTCTCCACACTGAGATTGCAGCTCCGATTGCAAGATGAACTGCTTTATCAATTAGTCTGCAATGGTATGTGGTTGGTGGGGTCACAATTCCATGTGTAGTCGGCCGGGTCAAACCAGGCCACCTTTCAGCACCATGTGTTGCAACAGAAGCAACGCAATCGTCGACCCCCCGAACCGGAGGTCCTGGAGTAGATCCACGATTTGCTGAATTCGGTCTCCGTATATATTTAACTATAAATTGAGTGCCTTTGCGCACCATACTTCAACGTGTGTTCTAAATGATAGTCTATGGTCTAGGTAAATATTTAGCCAATGAATATGTTAAGCAAGCTCTACTAAAGTGTTATCCATTCGGACATTAACTGGGTCCTCTCTATGCCGCTCGTTAAATTGGATAACTTCAGTCTTCTCCGGGTCAAATGATATAGCTTTATCATTAAGTTATCAATCTCCCGCTATGCAACTGTCATAGATTCTGTAACAGTACGCCCTGTACCCAGGATTCCAATATCATCTGCGTAGCATCCATAAGCTCTGCCGATTACTCATCATAAATTGGGTAAGTGATTGTTTTAGCTGACAAACACAATATGGCCAATCTTTTACATTGGTCATCTACTAATTGTCGACGAGTAACTAAGAGTGCACTTGCTAGTGAGCTGTACGGTATGTGATCAGCCATAAAGACTTCAATTGAAGAAAATGATCAGTAGAAGTGAGCAACTTGATGTTACTGACTTTCATCAGCAGTAGAAATTACATTAAGATAAGCTCATCACAAAGCTTTAAAAGCGTAATGCATTCGATAATAGAAAAACTTTTCTGTGCTGCCATCATCGATTTAGCTATCCAAAAACACCCGAAAACGACACCTCAATGATTCAAAGATGCGCTGCAAAAAGCCTATAATGCTACTCGATCCACTTTCTCCAACCGACGCGTCGGAATCCAACCAAAACGCGATTGCGAGCCGCCTAATTCGAAGAAGCTTACGAAGCTAGAGGGAGAATGTGGTTATTATAAGGAACAACATATTGGAGCAAGAAAGATTCGAGGGGATCCTCCAAAAAGATATGTTGCGAGAAATGGTCAGTGATTTTACTGCAAGGAACGTGAGAAGAGAGGGGGGAGCAGCATGAAAGTTGTAAAAGAAAAAAAGAAAAAAAAAAAACAATTGTATTCAAAGTTGAGAGATATGAACAGTGGAGATAGTAATTAGATTGATTAATACTACAGAAAATAACAATTAATAGAATGGTAGAAAGGAGAGAAAAGAAATTTTATTAAAAAAAAAAAACAAGGTTCACGCAAAGAGGCTCTGTGGGCGTTTGTTCAAAATGGTAATGAATGACTCTGAATAATCTTACAGTGTTGGGAGTTATTTGTATTAAACAGTTCGGATAAAGTGGCCACCAGCTTGATGTTGAAGATTTAAAATTTGTCTATTATATATCACCATACCACTGGTGTGTATATATATTCTAATTGGATGCTAAGTTAGCTCTTGGTCCCCCCCAATAAGCTATAAAGTCTTTGATGTTCCCGAATCATTCAAGATTTTCGGTAACTTCCCATCTGAATGAATCTGTATTTTGATTAAACTGTCAAAATTTTGTGATTTTTGATACTAATATGTCAAATAAATCAGTCTATCGTTTTTGTTCTCGCCTTACCCAAATTTTTTGTAAAATATTCTTCTATCACCTTTTCTTTGTTAAGTTCATTAATCATTATCTAATATATTTTTTCTGATAGGGAATTCACTACCCTCTATTAATTACATTTATTTTTTAATTAACCTCCTTAAAAAACTCCCCAAAAATTACTTCAAGTGTTCCAAAAATATTAGACACTACTTTTTGACAACCACTCTCCCTGCCACATATATCTTTTTCTTCCTCAAGCTCTACTAAGTGCAAAACATCTTTCACTATTCTCTTTTTCATTCCCCCACCAATGTGGCATTGTAATTATTTTTACGCTGCCAAAGAACAAGAAAATAAGCAACATGTTGAAATTAAAGCCAGCATCAAAGGCTGCTGCAAGTATGTAATTATATCGTGCCCAAATTTCATAACGATATTTCAAGGTCCAATGCATAACGATGAAACTGCCTATGAAAGCTGATAAATATCCAGTGCTAACATTACCGTGAAATGTTGACATTGCAGAGAAAAAAATTGTCGTATTCCAGAGTTTAAATTGGAGGGGAGATTTTGGGAAGCGTCTATGTAGAAGATTTATCACTACTGGTGCGAGGATACCAACTATAAAGCCATAAGGGAGAGTTGTGAAAGTTGGTTGTTTGAATAGTTTAAGGGGTCCCTAATTAAAGCAGTAAGTCTCTTGAACCTCTGAATTTTATTTTCATATGATTAGAATGACAACTTACTACAAGAACATATTGAACAGATGTGCTTAGAGAACTTGCAAGTTGTTGTGCTGTCCACTGATGGGAAGGATCAACCTTTTGTCCTGTTAGGTATTCGCGTTTTGAGTCCAATACCCAGCGTACGACAGCATAGTTAATAGGTATCCCAATTGTACAGCCGAAAATTTGAGAAAAGAATGTAGCTTTTGGTGGAAGATGCATGTAATGGCCAATCTTTTGGTCCTGAAGCATGTACTGTGCTCGATACCAAGCATCGCCAGCGATTGAACTGTAGACTGTAGCGCCCGTTGGATTTTTATGTCCGCTGATAGCATTGATCATGAGACCATACATCAACTCATTAAAGGTACCTATGGGTAGCTGAAAATTTGAAATAGCGTATAACCAACCTAGTGGAGTGACAATTATTGCACCTGTAGCAAGAGCTACAAAATATGTCCAGATAGGTATATAGAGCTGTCCAACTGCAAGAATAGCAATAACTGGTACAGCAGAGAACAAAAATAAAACGATATACCACCAAAGTGGAACTTCCGTATAAGAGCGTTGTAATATATTTAGCTGATCATTGTACTGATAGTTAATACTTTTTCCTTTGGCTCCAGCCTCTCTTGCTCTAAGCTTTTTGAAAGTTGCGCTTATTTGTGACCATCCAAAGAGGAGCATCCAAGTCATCGCCGATGTGTAGGCAGCATAACTGAAGAACATTCCCCATCGCATCTGTGCTCCTAGCATAAGAGGACCATTTTGTGCAAATGCTGTTTGGTTTAGTGTAGCTTGAGGCGTGAGGAGATCTCTTAAAGGATATTTCGTACCATTCACTATTTGACTTAGTTGGAAAAAAATTTATATCAATGTATCTTAGAGTTACTGACTTGTTAAAACTGAGTTTTTCATTAGGCCATATTTGTACTCAGTACCTATTAAGCCAAATTTTGTTGCTGGGATTAAAATCCATGAGGTCGCAACAAACGCAGCAAATACTAGCGACTGTGTCCAGAAAGGAGTCAAGAAAAGACTTCCAGAGTTGCTCAAACCAGAGATATTAGACCAATCAAGGCTGAGATTAAGAAAGCCCATTCCCCCAAAGCCTGATCCAATAAAGTTCGCTGTCGGATTTCGAGGGGCAACCCAGCACAGGAAAGCCAGAGACCCCAGCATTGGAAATACAAATTCCGGAAGAAATTGCCATAGTGTTATACTTACTAAAACAAACCAGAAAATGCGAATTTGTTTTCGAGATGCAGCTGTAGGGTTTGCTCTTTGCTTTTTTTGCGCCTCGAACAATGCGGTTTGACAGAGTCTAATAAATTTCAGTTCAAGTTGCTTTGTTTGATCGTAAAGATCATAAATTTTACATACGCTTGAAACCTTTCAATAAGTTAGTGAATAAGTAGATAAATGAAGTAGAATGAAGACAAACCATGGATATTGTGGATCATAGAGAAGGAATTGACGAGATATTGCAGCAAACGAGTATCCAGTCCATACTACTGACCACATAAATACAATTGCAACAATTGGGTTTATCCTTTCCCCAAAGTAAAGCTCGGCAATAGAAATTGGGGCATAAGCAAGGTTGTATGTGGCCCCAGAGGCAGCAGATAATGTGACCAAAACATGTTCCTTAACACTCCATGGCCCAGGATTGAGGTTGAAGCTATATTTAGTGAAGGGAATCTTGACATTCCAGCATGGCAGAACTTTGGCGAGCCACTGACCCACATAGTCGGAAGCAATCTGAACGAAGAAAATCGAATAGGGAGCATATGTTGTACGATAGTGACTCATCTGTGAAAGAAAGGCGCCAGGGATAACGAAGAATAAGGTCAGTACGAAATAGCGAAAAGTAAGCGTCGGTAAAGTTGGGTCATCTTCTAAGCTCACGACTCGGCGAACACTCAAGGGCAAGTCTTTGATGGCAGGATGGTCGTCAGCCCAGCCATTATCAATCGCTGGACTATTGCCTCCAGAAGCGACCTTTTCAGCTTCACCATCAATACTATCATACTTTGAGTCTTTGCAGTCACTTGATGTTGACTTCTGATCTGCGTATGAGCTTGTCTGTGTAAGGGTCTCACGAGCCATTTAACAGAAAAAGATGCGAACCACGAATAATTTTTCACCTCCGGTTACTATCCTTCTTTATATCCAGGAAAAAAAAATGCTCGTCCAAGGAACCCCATGGTTTTAGCAAATCGGTGGACTATAGACGAGAATTGCGCAATCGCAGATATACAATGACAATTATTCCTCAAATATTACTATATCTGGCTAAGCTACTTGAGAACAAGCAGCTAAGGTATTTTTCTTAGAATCTTGCCACCCATATCGATAAGTGAAAATTTTCTCGGAGAACACAATGGCGGCGGAGATAGCCATTAGGAACGAATCCTACACTGATAACGTTAACCGAACGTCGTTGGTATGTGATGAGGCAGCAGGATTCGATATCTAAAAACGCAAATTATGACATCCAGTAATTTGCCTGTGGATCATATGCTCATTTCTCCAACGTGTTCAATAGAAAATTAGGATTCCGATATCACGGGCGATTAGATCCAGAATTGCTGAGATGAAATCGATGAGCTGATGGGGGCTATATATCATCGTTCGATGTGGACATACGCAAAGAATTGGCGATTGGTCCGAAGGTCAGTCTGAGCCAATTAGCTGCCGCATCAGTAAACACAACTTTATGCTAAATTATTGCATAATGTGAATGGAAATGTCACCTTCAGCTTCAAAGAGAGAGTCTCGCCTCAGAAGGGAGACAGAAATTGCGCCCTAGCATGTGCAACGACATGGGGGGGCAATTAATCCATGTCCATTTCAGGCCTCGCGTCACATCTGCGATCCAGCACGTAACTACTCCTCTGCTCACGCCATCAAAATCCTCCACCTCCCTCTGTAAACGCGCAAAGGTATAATCTATCGATAAAGTTGCAAGAACCGTACTCCAAATGTCCTCTCTATTATTTAGCTTGGCTCTATTATTCGATTCTCAAGTTTTTTTGTCCCAGTGTAGCTTATTTTCACGAACAATATTGAACAAGATTTGAAAAACGTAGGATCACTTATCAGATAGATCAACAATCAGAATTAATTGGAACCTGGATTAGCTGGTGAGATGCTAGTTTCTTCATGAAGGAATAGCTTATCTTATTTCACTGTAATCAACGCGCTTCTCGGACTATTTGTGACATGTTGCAGTCATTGTGAGAGTCTGATGAATTTGAAACCTCGACTATGGAGAAGACCAATTTTGTTGCAAGGAACAGAAAAATCAACATGGGTAGTATATTGTGAAAAACTTAAGATCGAGAGATCTACGACTGCCTAAGGGCTCAGTGGGTTGGAACAATGCTAGTTTATTCCAATCCATTCTACATAAATTCATTTATCTAGTATGGGTAGAGAAGATTCATAGTCTTAAACTGGACTTTGGTACAGGGTTCGAAGAGAACGCCTCGGAGTTATTCACCTTTTGATATACTCTAAAACTGTACACGATTGGGTTCATGAAATATGGAAGGTCTTCACGCACGATAAGTGTGGTTCCACTATACTTATCAAGCCTGTGGAGAAGATTAGCCAGAATTTTTACATCTCCATGACTTTAGGTTTGGGAACATTAAATGCTGAGTATAAGCACACAGTGCTGATTGGCGTTAGTTTTCTTGGTCTTTTAAGGTCCATTTTCTAGCTGCTTTGATGGCAAGAGATTAAAGGGGTTCGGATTTGTTAGTATCTTGCCAACTGAAACTTTTAATCGTATCTGAGAATCCCATTTGGTACTTAGGAGAGCAAGCATTTTGTTAGGTCGTTATTCAGGACGTATCAAAGTGATCTACATCATTCAATCCCGATCTATATAGCACTGTCAATTCTCTGCCCAGAGTTCGATAAGATGTGTAGGAACTTTATAACCATCACAATTCGATAGACTAAGAAAAATAACCAGTTGTTCCCTCAGAACGCTTTTTATAGCCAATAGCCGCAGTCTGTTCCAAAATATGAATGCCGAACCATTACTCTGAGGAAGTCTAATCAGTAACTTTTCAAGTAAAATAGACAGCTTATTTGTTTTGAAGGATGAGATGGATCCTCTGCTCAGACCCTTTTCATAGAGAAAAAAAAGGAAACAAGATATCACTTGATAAAGGGTTATATAGCTGTTGATAATACAGGCTTAGCAAAGCTTAGTCTATTATCAGATATTTGACTCGAAATGGAATAGATCTTTAGATATTATAACAAAGTTTTTCTCTTTCTTCATTTCGCCTGGGAATTTCACTGAAATGTTTTATTGTACTGTGGTCTATGGTAGAGAGAGGGAATTGACAATATTTAGATCCTCGATATTCGTCAAGCAGCACAATAGTTAATTGTAGTTTTTTAATTAGGAAAACCCATTCTGATACTTGGATGAAGGAAGTTGAGTAAGCGCCTGAATTGTTGGCATGGTGATAATATAAAGTTATTTTGGAAACTTGAAAAAAGCCAAGATCTTGGCCGAGTACTTCCATCATTAGTAACAAAAATATAAGAAATCGACAATGAATGCACTACAGTGTGTAAAATGTGTGAGTCAAAAATATTTCAAGATGAGTCAATAAAAAGAGACATTATCTGAGAAGCAACTAACAGGTACTCAATCATTTCCTGGCAAATTCAGGCCTCGAATCAAGGTTAGCCCGATTGCTTTACTATTCTTCGGATTTTCAGACATCTCTCTTATAACCTTTTATTAACTCTAATGACATAAAATATTAATCGCTGACAGACTATTCGGAAAAAATGTGTGAAAAAGGCATTCTTTTTTGCATTCCCCGCTAAATACACTTGGGGGGGGGGTATCTTAATTGAAGTCGACCAGTTTTTCTAATCCAAAGTTATTTAGATACGTATTATCTCAGCTGAGCCAGGCCGAGTCGAATTTGAGTTAGATATCAAGAAAGAGCATACAGTAAGTTAATTATTCTTTACATGCGTCATGGCTGAAAAGGAATCTCTCCACCGGATGAAATAGAACCGTCTTGAGATTATTCATGGTGGAACTATTGCGTCTCTGGGTAAGCTAAGCTGCGTCTCTAGCCTTGAGAAATGGTCTAGAGACAGTCTATATCTTCAAAAATAATAACATTTTGCAACAAAAAAGTTGATCTCGGAGGCTCACTTGCTGTCGCTTCGAAAGGGCACTTTGGTACCGGAGTTTCGACAGATCTTAACGGTAATTTAATATTTTTTGATTTGCCACTTAGATTATTTAATCTAATAATTTAAGTCACATACCTTAAGCCCGGAGGTCAAGTTGGTGATGTTTTGAAGGCAGTGGCAATTTGTGATAAATGTGTGTCTAGAATTATTTCTTCTTGAAGTTTTTCGCGTTCTAACACAGATGAAGTGGGCAAGTCCTTGGCATATACTAATATCAATTTTACAAACTTCAAAGGGGAGATCACTGCTCGTGGAAGTCATACAAAGTACGTTTCATTAAAATACTCCAAAAGTTGTTTTCTAATGGCTATAGGTTTTTGACGGAGGCCTTGAAATCTATGGAATTTCCTGCTGATTACAAGAGATAGAGCACATAGAAGGTATTTCTTATACCAGGTATTCCAGTAAATAACTAGAAGCTATTTTAAGATACAAGCTGCTTGTGATTTGATAACCTCGGTTTCTCCGGTAGAATTTATGTATTAACCTTAAACCTAAACAAGACATACTTTTGTGTAATTTTTCTTTTACCTATAATCCATTCAAACATGCCTGAGTATTAAGGAATGGCCTACAGCCAATAGGGCTTTATACTTTCCAAGTGATGCTTAATCAGCAAAAACCACATTAAAATATCTACAGATTCATAACTTCTCCAAACTTATAGTCTCATATTGCCTTCAATAATTAATTATTTTCTTTGAAAAAATGAAAATAATTGTTGCTTTCAATACTGAGCCATATTATCAATTTTTAATCAAGAATAATTGTTGAGAAATAGCATTTACAGGCCTACAAATCTCTCTATGTAATTTGTATAGATCACTTCATTTTGTCTAGCCAGCTCTTGCTCTCCAGATACTCTTTTTTGGCAGGAAAAATTTGGTAAAATTCAGAATTGACAAATAATCCTTAAAAGATTATTGAATTAAAAGAGAGGATAATGAATTCGGTGTTGGGCCTCAAAGCTGATGATGATGGAAAACTGATGCTTTAAGTAGGTACACTCAGACATCTCTCTTTTGGTTCTCACATAGATCTGTGTCGAGCATTTTTGTGTAGGAATTTAAACTTTCCACGTGATGATTAATCAGCAAAAACCACATCAAAATCTTCATAAACATAACTTCTCCCAACTTAAAGTCCCATATTTCTTCCCATATTTGTTCTATTTTGTTTCTTTTAACGAAATTAAATGTCGCATTCAATTTTAAATCATATTCTCAATTTTTTGGTAAAAAGGAATGTTGAGAAATGGTATTTACAGGACTTGTTAAATGTCAATGGAAGTTTTGAAAAACACTTCATTTTATTTAAAAATGTACACAAAATTTAGATTTGACAAATTAATTATAATCCAAATTATTGAAATAAAATTCAAGTTTATGAATTCAATGTTGGGCTTCAAAGCTGATGATGTTTTTAGTGGGTCTATTGATTATTCAGCGCCGCGGGGAAGGTCAAAATTCCTACACAAAAATGCTCTTCACAAATTTGTATGAAAATTAATTCTAAGTCTGACCGACCCTATGGGATGGAAGCTTCCATTCAAATCATATATAACTTGTATGACAAAAATACCATGACTTAATGATTGTTAAGTTATTAATTCTTGAATAGTGTCAGTGAAATGTATTTTGTATTGCTAGACCCATACTGTTGATCCTCCTTTAAAAGTAAAATTATGGTAAAAATTCTTCTTCATAAACTGCATTTTGCAGTTCACAATGAAAAGTATTATCAGTACTTGTTTGCTATCAAAAATTCCCCCGATGACGTCCCCGAAGGAAAGTCAACGAGCCCCGACTCCCCGCTGTGCAATGGAGGTCTTGACCCGCCACTGGAGGCATTCATGAGCGCCCCAGTGTCAAGAAGGTAAGTATGCAGAAGAGAAAACTTATCGTAAGACTTCTCATTTAAATAACCCTCTAGCTTCGCACTAGTAACTTTGTTAAGCGAGGATGTGTTTGCCTTGTTTATCTAATTTCGTTATTATCCAATAAATAAGCTATTTGTTCGCTTGGTCATCACCCCCTTGTCATACCTCCATCCAGTAGGGAGAGGGGCAACAAATCGAAAGTGGTAGTCTTGCCAATACATAAATTCAACAATCATAATATTTAGTATCTAAACTTTGATCAAATTTGATATTTTTTATTGATAAATGTTCAATCCTTCTCCCACGTGACCTGCGCATACTTTTACTAGTAAATTCTCAATTCCAACATATACGTTGCTATAGGCAAATGGCTTCTCGTTATAGAGAACTATGTATACAGCAAAACTATTTTAGATAAACTCTGAAGCATATATACATATGATCAACATTTCCTTTACCTAATAACAATTCCCATTACCATCAACTTCATGGCGCCGGCATCTTTAAAACGCGTGATACCCCCCGAACCCTCAGAAGCTGTAAATCGCATCACCAAACATAAAACGACGGTTAGCAAGCCTAACTCTAGCAGTAAATCTAGCCGCATGCCTCCATTTACCACCGAGGCCCTCCGCAAAGCTGAAGTGCTTGAAAAAACACTTGGGTCACAAATCCCAACTGAAGATATTATCGAATCGATGGAAATTCAAATTGAGTCCACAGCTGGAGAAAACCCCTTGTCGGCATCAAACATATCTCAAGAAAAACAAGCTCGAAGCCTGCCTATGCTCAGGTTGCAAATATCCATAATAAGCTTACTTCTCAAAATGCAGCTCTTGACATTAATGGCCCACGCTCTACAAAAATTTTCAAATCTGGAACAGATGACCGACTCTTTCTACGCTTGTCGGAGAGTGGTCCGCTCCGAGAGCTTTCTGGATATGCCCTTTAGACACATCTAAAGGCAAAACTAGGGTCTGACGATCAGCTTCTCTCAAATATCTTGCCCACCAAAACAGGCTTTGCACTCTGTCCCAGTAAGGGTAACTCCTCTGCCCTTGCCAATAAATTAGCTTTGTCTAATATACTGGATGGTAAACTGATCCAAAAATCGTCCGTTTGGACATCTTACCGCATCTCTAACGTTCTGCGTAAAATTGGTACTTTAAGGGATAATTTCGAGCACCACTTGGTACCTGTCATAACTGCAGATGTCACGACGGCGATTACAGCGGCAGCAGGAGCCCAGCCAATTTCTGTATTCCCTTCTTGAGATAATGTCGCACAACCGGAGTCACCCACCACATCCTGGATCGTCCGTTTCAAAGACGACCATATCCCTCTCCTTCGGGTGCTTTTTTTCTTCGGCCTTCGCACAACTACGCGTATCCTTCCCCGCCGCCCCGCTGTAACTCAATGTACACGCTGCTGGCTATGGTACAACAGTTGTGTCTGTTCCTCCAACACTCGGTGTCGACTTTGCGGATCCTCCCATCACACCGAAGACAATCACAAATATATTTGTGCTAGCTCGGTTGATCACAGATGCCCCTCTGAATGTATCCACTGCCACGGTCCTCACCCTGCGGATCACCCGCAGTGCGAATTACGCTCTAACCCTTCTAAAGGGCCTAAGACGAAGTCAAAAATTACAGAAATCGTTGCATTAATACGGAAGCACGTCTACGCAAGCAGGCTGAAGCAGGGTGCTGTAAAATTTTAGAATCAAGTAATCGACAAATTGACATCAATACCACTACAGCTATTATAGATCAGACGACAGAACTTACAAATTTGTCTAACTCCTTCAGCATTTTAGATAGTCCAAAGGAACCGAGCGGTACTCAAATGGTTTGTTAATGAGAAATACAACTTCTGGCACAATCATCAACAAGCCCAAAACAATCACGATTCTTTCGCTCAATGTAGGGCGTAGAACACTAAATCACGATATTGCAATGAATGAGGCCTATTTATCTCATTTAGATATTATTTTTATCCAAGAACCCTATATTTTTCACGATCTTAGCAGAAGAATCACCAAGCACCAAGCACCATCCAGCATATGCATCCTTCTCACCTAGTACTGATTGGAACACTAGTCGGCTACGCGTGATCTCTTACATCCGTAAAGGACTGGAATTCTTGATATTTTTAACATTTATAACGCTCTTTACAGTCCAACTAGCACAAGCGCCATTCAAACGCTCTACACTCTCTCTCGATTTTTCTTTCAAGGTAGCTGCCTGCTACAAGGTGTTTTTAATTTACATCACGCTCGTTGGCAGCCTTCTTGTTCACAAAGCTCCACCCCAGGATCTGAAAATTTCGTAGAATGGGCGGATGACAACTATTTCTGCCTACTCTCCCCTTTGGACAAGAAAATACACAAAAGAGGTAATGTTTTGGACCTAGCTCTTGGATCAGGCCCACTCTTACGTCACTTAAAATGCTGTATCGCTACCCACCTTGACTCCACATCAGATCCCTTACCATTACTAACCACAATTGGATGGGGAGATGCTCCCAAAACACATCAAAGACTTCGACCTGATTCACTGAACTCTACTCTTTTTCAGAATTTACTTATTTCTTTTATAAAACAAGTCGCACCAGTCCCTTCTCATTCAACAACCGACTTTTTGGATAAATTAGTAGAAGGCATAATTCAAGCTATTCAGTTAGCATACTCTGGAGCGGCCCATCGCTCTCTTGGACACGGTACAGGTAACCCATAGTGGAACCATCTTGTAGACGCGCTCGCCGGACTTTCAAATCCCAATCCCGGTTGGATTTAAATACCGAGGAGCTAAAAGCCGAAAAAAAATATATCGAGGAGTCATAAAAAAAGCTAAAGAGTTCTTCAGAGCTAAAGTGGATCAAGCTAATACCGGCAAAGATATCTTTGCTATGACCAAATGGCACAAATCAAGAGGGACTTACCGTTCGACACCCCTAGCAGATCTTATAAATCCTGATCGTCCTCTAGCCACTACAACTGTTGAGAAAAGACTAGTTCTGCTCAAAAATCTTCTCGTTAATTCTACAGATGTGGGCGATATATCTTTTAATGCACTATCTGTTCATGTCCGCTCTATCTCACTGCCTCCTCTAACCCTTCAAGAAGTTCAGAACTCAATCCTCCGCGCAGGTAATACTGCCCCTGGTTCAGATGAAATTCGTACCTCCGTTCTAAAGATAGCCTGGCCTCTAATTAAAGACCATATCTATACGCTTTTTGCAAGATGCCTCTCAGTCGGGCACCATCCCAAATGTTTTAGGCATGCTACGCTTGTAATGCTGCAGAAACCAAATAAATCCGACCTCTCATCACCCCGCTCACACAGACCTACAGCCCTTCTAACGGTTCTTAGAAAAGGCCTCGAACGACTAATAGCGAAACGTCTAGCCTGGATTTCAGTGAAGCATAAAACCCTAGCAAGTCAACATTTCGGGGCTCTACCCTGTAGATCCGCTGTCGATCTCGCTACTTGTCTTACACATTACGTTGAGTGAGCACTAAATGAAAGATGGACTGCCAGCATGCTAACGTTGGATGTAAAAGGCGCCTTTGATGCAGTTTTACCAGGTCGACTTGTTAGACGGTTACGAGAACAAGGCTGACCACATAACATCGTAAGATGAGTTGGCTCATTTGCCACAGACCGCATGGTACAAATATACGTAGACGATGAGATGGGTCCGCCACAGAACATTACATCTGGCCTGCTACAGGGTTCTCCAGTATCACCTGTCCTTTTTATGTTATATATCTCCCCTCTACTCAAACTAGGCAACTCGTTAAAGAAATTTTGTTACGCAGATGATGTAGCAATTCTAGTCACCAAAAACTCGCTTTCAGAAAATTGTCAAGAACTTTCCAATACACTTGCCGAAACAATCAAATGGGGCCAGGCCGAAGGCATCACATTTGACCCAAATAAGTCCGAACTACAACACTTCTCTCGCTGTCGACGAGATAAAGACCCGTTTTAAACCCCTTTAGTTACGTTTCAGAATATGTCAGTCTCTGAAAATACTTCTCATCCTTACAACAGATGGTTAGGAGTTTATTTTGACAAAATACTGTAGTTTATGTGGCATGCACGCATCCATATAGCGAAGGCCATGAAGGTTGCAAATGCTCTTCAAAGTCTTATGAACACATCAAGGGGTGCCCCTCCCATACTTATCCGACAAGCAGCATTAGCTTTTGTTATACCTATCGCTTTATATGGCACCGAAACATGGTGGCGTGGCCGTAGCAAAACAACTGTGCATGGTAGAACAGTCTCAAATTAAATTGAAGGTCATCTTTATCTTATTCGAAAGATTATCCTAGCCTGTGCTAGAGCTGTACTTCCAGTATATCGCACGACACCGATTCCCGCATTGTTTCGTGAAGTAGGCCTCCTACCATTCGACTTAGAACTTGATAAAAGATCTCGCCAAACAATTCTTCGAGCATACAATTTAGATCCCCGTCATCCCCGTCATCCCCTGAGGAAACGAATCAATTTTTCATTTAAATCTGGACGCAAAATTTCACGCCTCTCTAGATAGGTCCTAGCCATACCTGAAGTAGAATATATTGTAGAAGAAGCTATGCAACTACCCACTGCACGTTTCGCTAATGACCTTTGGCTACTCTAAGATAATCAAAATGTAGCCCGACATCTCCTATAAACCCCAGTTTACTCTTCTCAAAATGCGTTAAAAACTTTTGCCTCACGAGCTTCTATGTGGTCAAAGCGCTCTCGACTTCCGCATACAGTTTCAGGGGGAGTAAGAGTACAGAGTACACTGGATCCCTAGCCATACAGATATTCAAGGAAACAACTTTGCAGACCTTGTAGACAAAGAAGCCCTAGATTTAATTACTTCTTCCGCTCTTCCACCATCGCACTCCCCCCCTCTAACCTCCGACAGAGCTAAAATTTGGGCAAGAGAACAGTTTGATATTGATATTGAAAATTAATGGTCGGCACACGCACCAATCTCTTATTGAAATCTTGACATAAATAACTTGGAGCGCTGTCCCCCAGAACTGACACCACCCCGATCTCTTTTTGACCATCTTTACGCAGCACGCTCGGGACACGGAGACTTCGCTGCCTACTACGAGCGTTTTCACCATGAGAGTGCTTTAAATATATATAGCTGTGGTGCCGAAAAATCTCTAATCCACATGTTTCACTGCGTCAAACCAACTATTAAACTACCAAATACTCCTCAAAATATCAGAGACAAAACCAAATATTTCATAGCCTCCTTCAACGGCGCATTTAAACTAGTCAAATGGTTAAAGGAGACAAAATTATTCAACGAGATCTGTCCTAGGTATCCCATAAGTGATACTCTTACAGCATCCGAGGCCCCATATTGACCTCGCATATAAAAGAGGAGTTTGAGATAGCCTTGATAATGTTGGAATATTCTATAAAGTTTTAAAATGTAATTTAGCTCTACACACAAGGTTATTGTGTGCTCCAAGGAATGAGTGTTTGGGAGGTGAATATTGTAAAATGGAACTTGGATCTGAGTGATAAACGAGACGAATGATTGTGAGATAAGTAAACGTATGCAATTTAGGAAGAAGAGTATACGAGCAATAAAATATAATTCTTATCTGTATTTTCCTTATAAAGTTTTCTTACATTAAAACTAACTGATTGTTGATGCTCATGAGAGCTCTTCTTTATACACAAGTAAATATATCCTAGCTCTTGCTAATATATTCTACACATATCTATAATTACCACTCATGAAAACCAGTAGAAGTTCTAATGTCTGTAAGAATAGTAGACAGTGATAGAAGTCAGTAGTTGAGTTTAGTTTATATTTTATCGTGTCGGCTCTAGCAGCATACATTGTCTATGAAGCGTATGGAAGACATCTAGAATACATGGTCCTCCAAACTACAGCAATGCCCACCCGGTGCCTAATTTCTCCCAATACACCATCCAGATGCTAGTTAAATTAGGTCGAATGGGTAGGAACAAATTCACTACGACCCAAAAGGCCACAGATTGAGGGATAACCTAAGGAGAAACCCCAGTGGGAAAAACTCGCCAGGAGAAAACCTCAGCCATTTCTCCCGTACTCTTTTTCGACGAGCAGCCGCAGCCCCCCTACAATAAGCCATACAGGAATCCAACCTGTCACTCCTAGAAAGTCCAACCAGCACCTGACCACTTGCGCCACCAGCTTATGTTCATTAGGGTTTGTGTCTTTGGAAGTGCAGAGCCCTTCACTCTGACATCCTGGGATAGTCGTGGGAATGCTTTGTAGAGAGGGTGATAGGGGTTTGTGATGTAGAGACGAAGCCGACTGAGTCCCGCGAGGTTGAATGGGGATCCTGAAGGGTAGGATGATTGCCTCTCTGCTTGGCTCCTTTCTACCGAGAGAAAGGGTTCCCAGGCGCCACCACGTGGAGCTGTAGACTAGGACTTGACGCCTTCATAACAGAATACTCTATATGTTTAATATCTAATAAGATTTGTAAAACGATCTGTGTGCACCTGAGGCGCAAGGTGTGCTGTTCAAATTTAGGGGTAATACGAGTGTAGATGTTATTGTGGTCTAAGTTATAAGATAAGGCATGATACAAGAGATTGATAAGTTCAGCCATACTGTAGTCTTAGTTAAATCAGTCAATTTAAATCCTGTCATTTTACCTTCAAGCTTCCACTACATCGTAGTACTCCTACCGTGATCATTGCACTGCACATTTTCAATGATAAGTAAGAGTTTGAGAAACGAATAATATGCAGCCATATATATGCTCATAACCCGCGTAGCTATACATTGAATCTACATTCGTAACAATATTGCCAAACAACTATAAATTATAGTCAGAGCCAATGCAACTTAGACCAATTATAAGAGTTGTGGCGTTGAAATTTATTCCATACTGCTTGATTTGAATAAGGCGTTATCGGGGCAATGCAGACCCTAATGGAGGTACAGTGGAGCTATGACCAACCGAGTAGCCCAGGCTCCTGTGAGGCCACGCTATCAATTAGAGGGACTATCCTCTCAGAGTAGCCGGCTGCAGTAATAGAGCCCCATTCCTTCTCCCAGAACAAGAAAGGCCCCTTTTGCCGCCCAAAAAACGAGCCCCAAAACATCCAACCAACGTTCTTCCGAATCTTTGGTGAGACACACCTACTTGGACGCGTTGGTCTCAATTCAAGCGTTGAGCTGGAGTACGAGGTTCTGCTGAAGGTGAAGGTAGTTGAGGTGAGTTCATTTTCCAAAGTAAACATTTGGTCTCTCGAGGATTTTGACTTTTAAATGAATCAGATTTACCAGAGATATGACTGAGGCAGTTGAATGAAATAGATGGAGTCCACGAAGCGAAATATCTCAGTGGGTATCAAGTGATAATTTTGATAGTTGTAAAAACAGTGACGATTTTGAGAGTGTTGGGGAGGAAAGGTGGGGTCTGGCTTGGTGAAAATGCATAAACTTGAATGCCTCAGGCTCCTAAATGTAAGATTTTAAAGCTAGCTGGGGTAATGTCGATATACCTTGCCGAAGACCCAGTTTAATTTCAGAATCGAGAAATGATGTGCAAAATAACGATTCACGTTCAATACCCTAAAACGAGAGTATACAAATTCGCAATCAACCTCAGGCCTTAGATAGCTTCTGGACTAGAATCAACTGCGAAAGATTACAAAATCTCACAGAATATGAGGCTACTTTCAAATGGCTAAGAATTGCTATGCTTTAATTTTTAGTTGATTAAAGATAATCAAATGCGTTATATAATGACATCATGCCGCAAAAAGATGGTCAGTAAGTGTCACGGGACCTAGGACCCTGTCCGCGTTAGCGCCCCACTTAAACTTGTAGATAGATCTTTGCTGTAGATAGTCCTGTTTTCATCTGTTATCGCACAACATAGTTATATTCTTTACCCATTAGTACCTGACCCGTGACCCACCGTGACAGTAAGCAATATTTTGAAGATGACTGTCTCAACTCTTGCATCCTTTGAGTACTTGGAAAGACTCCCAGGTACGACTTTTAGGAAACTGTATCTACAGCCGTCAACAGCATTAGCTGTCTTTAGGCGCATGCTACCCCATCTAGGTAAAATCATGCCTCAATCTATTCACCATTCTAACAATTCCAGCCAAATCATTTGTAATGGCCTTACTCTACATGACGAAACCTCTTCTTCTCTCAGATCTTGATCTTTGGGTCCAGCCTAAAAGTCAGAGGTTAGACCCAATTCGCAGTCATGATTTGTGCTGATAAGCTGAAAGAGAACGAGAGAAGTGTCTTTCACTTTTAACAAGGCTGCATATTGTTTCAATAACAGCCCCTACTAAAGATTCACCACAAACAATCGCATTAACAGTGAACTTTGGAGCTTCTCTCAGAATGGCGTTGACGGGAGGAGGCGAACACCAGTCTTTCGGTGTTCCTTCGAATACTTTTAATATAGATAGTATAAACGAAGCCTTTCTAGACGACTTAGCGAAGAATCAATGGGAAAAAATTTTACACTATGTTGTTAATAGTGTTGGACAAAATCGACAAGACGCAAATGAGTCACCAGCAGAGACAGTAAAGCATCTTTTACAAAGAGGAAATCTAGTTTCCCGTGAAAAATATGGCGGAGGAGGGATAACCCAAGCTGGGTTCTCGTTCCTGCTACAGGAAGTAAACGCCCAAGTCTGGACATTGCTTCTTCTCTGGATTGAAAATTCAGAATCTTATTCATTTGATTCTGTAGAAGCACTTTCCCTCTTATTTATGCTGGGCTCTCTTGAGTGTGGACAGGCTTATAGTGACTCTAACCTAACGGAGAAACAACAAGAAATGCTTAGTTATCTGTCATCTTTTGGACTGATCTACCTTCCTTCTACGTCTCGTATATTTTACCCAACTCGTCTTGCTACAACATTGACATCTGATGCTAGCGCACTTCGCAGTGTTTCAGATGGTTTTGATGCTGCTTGTCGAATTAATGGCGTCAAAGGATTTATAATTATTGAGACCAACTACAGAGTTTACGCATACACTAACTCTCCCCTCCAAATTGCTGTGCTTGCCCTTTTCACTAAATTCAACTCAAGATATCCAAATATGGTTGCTGGCAAGATAACGCGCGAATCAGTGGCAAGAGCTATTTCGCACGGCATAACCTCTGACCAGATAATTTCATACTTAGGTACCCATGCACACCCTCAGCTTGTTAAAAGTGCAACTCTCAAGGGTGGTCCTGTTTTACCACCTACTGTTGTTGATCAAATCCGCCTTTGGCAGATCGAGAGTGAACGCATGAAAGCAACATCTGGCTTTTTGTTCCGTGATTTTGAAAGTCAAAAAGAATATGAATCTTGTGTTCGTTATGCTGATGAAATTGGTGTTTTAGTATGGCGGAGCGAGGTTAAAAAAATGTTCTTTGTTACAAGGCACGAGCAATTAAGGGATTTTATCAAGAGTCGAAAAAATAATTAAGATCTTATTAAAAAAATCAATATCAGCCAGTCGAATGCGCGAGTTTCGCGTTCGTCACTAAGGTGGTTTTGTTACTTCCGAGAAATGCCCGAAAGTTACACTGATACCAAGTTACGAATTCCTTACTTAAAATGACAAAATTTATAATGGATTTTCCTATCATAGTATGATCTATGGATTTAAAAACTCAGTTAAGATACTAAAATATGACAGAATCTAGAACCTTACCTATGATCACATTTGCTCGACTAACTTCCAGACTTAAAGTTGGTACAAAAAGCAAAGGATATCAAAAATAATATCGGATAGGGATGTACTACAAAAGCTTAGTATACGTTGGCACTGTATGAGCTAGACTTAGTCACACTCAGAAATTTTGTGAGTACAAAAACTCTATCGATTTTATAACAATTTACTTGCATTAGGTGATGGTTATATATTCCACGTCATTCTGAAAATGCCACTTAACATGATCTTTAGGGTCTGTCACAGGACATATAATACCACCATGTATACTTCTAACCCATGCATGAACTGACACGAAAATTTTTATTTCAAATTTTTCTTACAGAACAATACGGGGAACGAGACAGAAGCAGCTGAAAATTGTCTATTAATTTTAGCAACAAATCAGTGTACCAGTATCAGTTGACACGACCGAAGCTTGCACGATAACACCATGGCGTATGAAAGAATGAAAATCTTAGTCTGAATGCAAAATTTAAGAGTCATTATTTGCACCACTTTAGCAACTGAATATACGCATATGAAAGAAGTCATAAACACGAGGCTTATAACTTGTTTCTAGGCTCAAATATTGTACGTTTCTACGTAGAATGTAAAAATTTAATCTTCGATACCTTCTAAATCCTTGTTTTTCACACTTCTCTAAATGGTGACATAAAATTTTCTCTGTAGCTTACATTCCAACCGCTTTCAAGAAAATTTTGATAAATCTTGAGAGGAATTTTTCTCTTCACCATGTGTTTATCTTATTTAAAAAAGAATTAGCCTGGCTAACCCGGTTTGTGCCTAATGTCACCCGACCGAACTCGTTTGTCCGATTTAGCTGGGTCAAAACGTATATGGATATAAGGCCAAATTTAATTTTTAATATTAGCCAAAACTCTAACTATTCTATCTGTTATAAGTGTTAGACTATTTGTTAGGATTGTCTCATCTATTGCAGTATTCTACAATAATAAAACAAATACCGTCAACGTGGCGGGCCCTCAAAACGTTATTTCGCAGATCGGAAGCCTCCTAAACAGCCTGTCCCACGGAGATCCCTCGGTTTCTAGAAGATCTAATAGTACTCATGGAAAACATAGAGAATATGATCATACAAAGAAACGTGAAAATCAAAAATCAGAATACTCGGATAAAATGGTACGGGACCAACAACATCCATCTAGCCAAACGTATCCGCAGCGTTCGGATGCGGAACGCTTCTTCAAAGAACAGGAATATAACCGGCATCATATAAGAGAAGAGCAACCGATTCCTTTTAAACGATCTACGTCTCAAGTTCGTGCTCGCCAGCATTCTGTGGCTGAGGAAAAGCATCGAGGACTCCCATTACCTGTGCAAGACCAAAGTCATTACCGAAGACGACAAACTATCAGTTCACAACAGCCCTACTTAACTAGAGATAATTTTACGCCAAAAGATTATGAACAAAGACGAAAATTTTATTCTCCTTCGCCTCCCAGAAGAGAAATTCCCGTCCGACCTTCAGCTCTAAGACGGCAGAGTAGTCTAGATACTTTCGATCGAAAGCCTCGGGCTTTAAATGAGAACGGGCAACAATTTATCTCACCCATTAGGAATCGTAGTAGTCTTCTACCAGCCTCAGTACCGATTCCTCTGCCATTCAGACACTTGCCACCATCTGGGGCTTATAATAATCGATATTATCACAACTTTGATGGCACCGAGCGAAATCCTACTCGTGGTCAGAGCCCGAGTAAATTTTCCGAATTTAATGATGGAAGAGATCACAGTAAGCAAAGGGGAAGGGGAACAAGTAAAGAGGTCGATAGAAATCATATTCCTAATTATTATTCACGAAATAGTAGTACCGACTCAAGTTGGAGTAGCGGTAGTGATTCCAGCACTCAAAGTGAGTTTCCAAAAAGAGGAAAGACAAAAATACCAGAAAAGCTAGTTCATAAACATGCTATTGTTGATCTTGGTTACCCATTCGAGGAAGAAGTAATCGCACTTCTCATGTCCCTGTTTTCTTCGTTAATTGAATTTAGGGAAATCTAATCATAATCTTGAAAGCTCTCGGGAGAAAAAATCTAGATGAGTTAATTAAATTAAGTGAAAGATACAAAGCAGATGAAAGTATGTCTTTTTGTGTACTGCTTTCAAGCATTTTCTAAAGGTGTTTAGAAGTAAAAATCGAAGCGACTAGTAAAGAACATACCAATATTTACACTGTCGCATATCCTTCTCAGCAAAATAATCCAGTTATTGATTTCCCACAAATACCTCCTCCGCCAGTACCGATTTCTATACCTCCACCAGCTGGAGTGCCTACAGCTACATTTTTCCCAGTGTCTCCAGCTAGCAACAGTACGGCTACAGCTACGTTCCATAACCCTGTAGGTGGGATGCCCAGAACGAGTGATGGTACACAGAGTTTTGCTCAGGCACTGCATATTAAGGACGAACGTGCTATTAGTGCAGAAATAAAAGCTTTAGAAGCCGAAAGAGAAGCATTACTTTCCCAGCGTCGTGCTGATCAATTGCGACGTGAGGGTCAAGGAATTGTTGTTCTGCGAGAAGAGCGTGAACGCGATGGCTGCCGCGAAGAGGTTACAGTGATTCGTCGGGAGGGAAAAAATCCAGCTCGCGAAGAAAAAAGCCCCAGTCGTAACAGACGACCGCGGATTGTTAAAGATCGCAAAGGTAGGAAGAGTATCGCTGTACCAAGAAATTTGCGCTAGGTCGGTCAATTTTCTGGGTCTTTATTAGCCTCAAAGCTAACTGTTACAATTAGAACTCTCACCGAGAATGTTTAAGTTGATGTTAAAGACGCTTACCTGAATATTTATTTCTCATCTTCAAATTCTCTATTTTGATTGTTAAGTCATACATAATTCTTATATTTAGGGATACATCGAAATCTTTATCAGTATCATATATCTTCTATGGCTTCAAACTTTTTTTCTGAGTATCTCTCGCATAAAATAATCAATTGCATGATTCTAATTTACACTTGAATGTATCATCCGTTGTAGCTATAATGCCAACAGAAATTTCTCTTTTTTAAGAAAAGGGTTTGTTAGCAGTTTTCATTTTACTTGAATCAAATTATCTTTTATGAATTTTATCGTGTAGAAGTACATAAAAATACAATTCATAGCAAAAACATTTTAAGGCATCGGAGAAGAAGCTGACGCCCCAGTTCTTATCAGTAAAGCTTGTTTTGATATTTGGAATAGCTGATTAATTAGATGTTCTTTTTGAGAAATTTTTATCGGGTTTGAGTTTATATCTGCGACTGTAACAGTTGTCAAGAGATGTATTTATTTTTTTTGAAAAAAATGAAAAAAAAAAAATCATCTGTAAGTATGAAGAACCAAGGAAAAAAAAAGGTAACTCCCGGCCTTACTTATTTATTTATCTAGTTTAAGGTCTTAGGCAAATGCCCTATGTCTATGTCGCGTTGGGTTCAAGACCGGCGAAGCCGGTCGGGATCATGGCCTCAGGCATGCCCTACTCGTTCACGCCCTCTATTTACATAAAATGTAAAGCAATTAAAGGAAAAAGAAACGATGAAAGAAAGAAATATAAGGAAAGTCACAAATAATAGGGATAACTCAGCATTTCTCATACCAATCTCTAACCCGCCATTCGAATTGTTGGCATTTTATAACATACCCTCCTCGCGTACAGCTGAGGATAGGTGAGACGGTTGGTCGCTAAAGCAACCTGTAATCTTTGCGAATTCGGAAAATCTCTTCAAGCAATTATGCCCGAGAAGTTGCCTTCTAAAATTGTCTATGGTCATGCCATTTCGAAGTTTGCGCGCTTGATGTGCGTACCTTCGACATCTAATAAAATGTGTCGGAGTAGTCTCCTTCCCACAGACGCACTCAAGTTCGGCGTTTAAATGTTTTAAGCGGCGGTGGTATGCCGCAAAGTCACCATGCCCAGTTCTGGCAGCTATCAGACTATGTAGTAGCCGCCGTGATAGTTTAAGTTCGGGTGGTTTCCTTCGACGCATTTTCAAATCTAGGTCTTGGTACCTAGGAGGACAATCGTCGGACCACCATTTTTCCACCAACTGTTGTCGATGCTGCTGCATCAGTCGACGTAGATATGCTAAGGTAATATACCTTGGCTGAGTTTGTCTTTCAGGCAAGTCTCTAAGAGCAGTACGAGCTTCCGCATCTGCCTCTTCATTTCCACTAATTCTAGAGTGACCTGGCACCCATCTAAACTCTGCGTATGCAGACTTCGCTAAACAATGAAATAATCTTGTTAGTCGAATACTGGATGCGGATTTTCCAGTGTTTAAAGCCATTACTGCGGCCTGGTTATCGAGAAGTACATATATCTTCTCGTCATTATTTCTTATGGACAAGGCCTCTCGAAGCGCCATAGTCG
>PEDP01000379.1:0-26201 GCA_002918395.1 Erysiphe pulchra | reverse complement strand
CCTGTCTTGGAGCCGCCCACCGTACAAGTTTGAAGATTTCTGATGAGGTCTTCATCCCTTCCACTTTTCTTCTCCAATATTCCTTCTTCGCTGAGGCTATAGTAGGGGTAATATCGCCGATGGATTGTGTGGCCCTTTACAAACATTTAGGAACATTACATCATTTGCCAAGACCCAGCAATAATCATTAGTTAATATGGGAAACTGTTGGGTTGCAAAGATAGTCTCCGACGCTTTCTTTGTGTACGTAACAGTACGAGGTCGGATACCGTCACAATTTTGGGGTAAATGTCGGTCGCAGTAAGGGTGAGATTTAGTACATCCTGACCACCAGGGTTCTTATTTAAGTAGAACGTCGATTTGTAACTCACATGCACGAGCTAAAGCGATATCCTGTGTTGTGCCCCCTCTTCCAACATTAATTGACATAAATCTAAGTAAAGGGTGAGGGGAGATGTAATCCTGTGAAGTGTTCTTCATAAACGCATAGCATCCCCTGTCATAGCTTCGACAGATGATGCATGAGTATTTTCCGTGACCATACCTTCAGGTTGACTAGGTGCTTCGTCTGAGTTTCCTTCTAGTACTGATGCTCTTTACTCAGCAGCTTTGGCACGGACCACTGCTTGATATTCCCGATCACCAGCTTGACGGAAAATTTTTAACTGTTCTTTTGTAGGAGCTCCATTACGAGTAGGCTTAGCCAGACATTTGCGGCTGTCAGATCTATGCGGACCTCCACAATTTCTGCATTTTGTAAGAGACATACACAAGCCCTCACTATGCATTGTCGAACCACAATTTCCACATGATGGCGCCCTTGAACAATTTTTTGGTGAATGGTGTCCGTTGCACCGTTTACAAAAATCTGTTAGAGGCTGTTTCTTAAAGATCCTCATCATTACAGACTCATCAAAAACACGGAATCCAGGACGGGGAGCCTTGGTAAAAAGGGCCAACCATGTTCGATGGGGGGCTTCCAAGCGACTGTGGCCATACAATTTGATAGAGTTAGGACGCATAGACGTGACTCTCTCAATTTCGTCAGACAAGAGTTCTTTAGTTACTTCAACCTGACCCTTCTCTGTACGAATGTATCTCGGAACCGTTGGAATTATCACTGGTAGCCAGCTTGTAGCCGGTTCAAGTTTTGCCCCGAAAGAGGAAAGTCGAAGCGATGATTTTAGCAGTGCCTCGCGAGCCTCATTATTACGAGGACTCAAAGAAAAGCCTGTACGAACCGGTTTGATTAAAACAATAGACGTTGGAGAAATCGAAAGTTTCTTAACTACCACTTCCCGAATTCCAGCTGGGGAGAGCTTACGCCAATCGTGGTCGTTCGACAAGCGAACAAATAGTATCAAATCATCAGTGCTTTTTGATTGTCCTTTGTTCTTTAGGCCCAGATTTTGAGCCAATTTAAATGTTGCTTGCGCTGCAGATTTCTGGGGCTGTAGGTTTGTATCAATCGTAGCATCCGACGCTACATTTAATCGAGTCTTCTTTTGGCCATCACAAACCACTGTTGTCCACGACATTGGAGTAGGTTTAGGGGTTTTTGGTAAATCATTTGTTGTTTTCAAAGCAGCATTGATAAAATGGGTAGCCGCTACCGTTGGTTTCTTAGGTAGGTTCATATTTGGGATTCCGTTAAATTTTACTCACTTAGTCTGTTGAAGAGCTTCTAGCGGGGGAGCACATGTTTCTGAAATTGCGAACTGTGAAATAGCTGTTCGGAGATGTGCATGAATTGTCTTTGCCAACTCTTTTTCTTCACCCTCTTTGAAACTAGCCACAGTATTTTCCATACAACTGAAAAAGCTTGTACAAACCAATAGTCTAGTCTGCCAAGCACGTTCTTGCTGTTGTCGGGCCATGTAGATTTCTGCGAGTTCCTTTGGAAGGTAAGCATGTGTATCAATTACGTCTGATTGACCTGTTTGGATTGGGTCAGCGTCATGCTGAGCTGCGCGCTTGGAAGGAGGAACAGGTTCTCTAATCGGCCTGTTTACCACTGCATCATTGAGTGATATCTGGATAGGCGGAGGTGGTGTTGATGCGGGGAGGGGGCGGGGAAAAGGGAAATGGTGAAGATGGGGGAATTGGGGGTGATAAAGAGCTCATTTCCGTCAAATGAGCCGGTGAAATTGTTGATTTCAAAAAATATTTTGTGTTGTGTTAAGAATATTCAGTATTCTTGGCATCAATCCAATATGCCTGTGCCTAGTAAATCCAGCTGGTTGATCGTTAAAAGTAGGTCGGGGAACGGTCCATACCTTGGAAACCGGAAACCGCCCTTACATTGGAACAGATGTAGATGCGGTAATTCTAGATAGCTGACTAAGTTAAAGCTTGGTCGGAAATCATTTTAGACTCGAGTTTCAACAACCTCTCGTATAAGCAGCCAAGTGTCTATGATATATTGAAATTGATTAGAAACAAATTTGATGACTCGAATTTTATGATACACCCAAGCCTCAGAAACCATTGGTAGATAGAAGCCTCTCCGAAGTAACATCCATCCATTCAGAAGCACCTTTGTGATCCCAAATGTATCCATCGCACGAAATATGATTGAGTTCGTTAGATTCGAATTAACCATCTGGAATCCTATACCTTACAGTATTCTAAAATCTTACTCAAGCTTTTGATTCATAAATTGTATTGAAACCAGCTTTTGATGAAGACTTTAAATTCCTCAATGACACGTTCGGACTGTAGGAGAATGATGATAGGTAAGCCAAATTTATACAACAATATTGTAAGGCACCTCGTCTCCATGGTTCAACCCAGCTTATGTCATTGAAATTTGCCAAGTCTTTCGATTACTGACCATAGTTTGATGGGTATTGCTAGGAGTTAATCATTAAAATCGCCTTCAATCTTACAGTGAAGCTGTAGACAGGCAGCACAGATCCTAAGTCTTCGAATATCCACATGCAAGTCTGGCGCTGTAAGCAGCTGACTATGGGCCCGACAAAATTACAATGATTGGTCAAATTAGAGAGGCCCAACCAGCGCTGTAAAATCTGAAATCCTATCTTCTCAAGCTGTCATGGTCTGACATCTGAACGTAGAAAATGTAGATCGCATTAGAAATAGGCTAGATGCTTGATGATAACAGTGCCACCCCTCATTGTAGGTCCGAATGTATAGATAATGTCTTTTCAGTAGATATAAAGTAGGGAGGGTCTTCTAGTAAGTATTTGAACCCATCCTTGACAATAGGCTCTGTAGATATATATTTCCCAATACATTTGCTCATAGTTTTCACAAAATGCCTATCAAATCTACCTACAAAGATGTTCATATTCCAAATGTTGACTTATGGACGTTCCTTTTTGAGCGCCAGGATAGAAAGTTTCCCGACCACAAAGGTATAACGGTCTTTATTAGCTTCTCCATAAGTGAAATCAATCTAATCTATGTATATATCTAGTTATTCTTATAGACCCTGATACGAGCCGCGAGTATACTTATGATCAAGTTCGAAGAACAGCCCAAGTATTTGGAAGGAATATTAAGGCAATTTGGGACTGGAAGCTCGGTGATGTATTGGCTGTGTATTCCCCAAACTATATAGATATACCATCCATTATATGGGGAACTCTTTGGGCAGGTGGCGTACTGTCACCAGCGAATCCAAATTATACTCATGACGAGCTGGTATTTCAGTTAAGAGATTCGGGGGCTAAGGCACTTATCACCCAGAAGTCGTGCTTAGGAGTTGCCCAGAAAGCTTGTCAAGAAGTGGGGATTGACAGCAGTCGAATCATCTTAATTGGTGACGAGAAAGATAGTAGCACACAATTCAAACACTTCCATGACTTTTTAGGACTTCAGCCTACGAAGAATGTTACTCGGACCGTTGTTAATCCAAAAAAAGATTTAGCATTTTTGGTTTATAGTAGTGGCACTACCGGTCGTCCCAAAGGAGTCATGTTATCACACTCAAATATTGTATCGGATGTGTTAATGGCACATACAGTTGAAGAGGATAAGCTCCACTGGAATGGAGGATATAAAGAAGAGGGTGATAAGACAGTTGGGTTTTTACCTTTCTTTCACATATACGTAAGCCATCCATATCACCTCTGTATACATCACCTATGCTTCAATATCTAACACAGATAGGGCCTACTTTGCATAGTTCATCACTCAACCTACTTAGGGCTATCAATGGTAGTAATTCAGAAGTTTGATTTTGAGAAATTTTGCGCTATAATCCAAAATTATCGTATCACATATGCCAATATAGTGCCGCCAGTAGTTCTACTTCTGGCAAAATCACCTGTAGTATCTCGTTACGATCTTTCATCGTTAAGAATGCTTAATTCTGGTGCTGCACCTCTGACCCGGGAATTAGTAGAAGCTCTTTACGCACGAATAAAAGTACCAGTAAAACAAGGATATGGACTTTCAGAGACTTCACCTGTGACACATTTACAACCTTGGGAAAAATGGCACTCGACCATTGGATCTGTAGGATCTTTATTACCAAATCTAACAGCTAAGTACGTATCAGAAGACGGCAAAGAAATGCCAGTGGGGCAGACCGGGGAGCTATGGGTGAAAGGCCCAAATATCTTTCTTGGCTATATAAACAATGAAGAAGCAACTAGGAACGCTATGACTGAAGATGGGTATTTTAAAACGGGTGATGTCGGGTACCAAGACGAATTTGGTAATTTCTATATTACAGATCGAAGCAAGGAATTGATTAAATATAAGGGCTTTCAAGTGGCTCCTGCTGAATTAGAAGGTTTATTGGTTACCCACCCAAATGTCGAAGATGCGGCTGTGATTGGAATTCAGGACAACAATCTAGCAACAGAACTCCCACGCGCTTACGTAGTATTAAGGCGAGGTGTGGAGCCGAATGGAGAAGCAGAAAAAATCAAGGATTGGCTCAAAGGAAAAGTTGCAAACCATAAGCAACTTAGGGGCGGAGTAAAATTTGTGAAAGAAATACCAAAGACAAATAGTGGGAAAATTTTGAGGAGAGTGTTGAAGGAACAAGCTAAAGCTGAGCTTCTGCAAGTACAACGACAATCGAAGTTGTGAAGAAATTAAAAAGTATCCAAGTTACTTGAATACCACGTGCTAAATGATTCCATCAGGTGCATCTATCATATCCTTGGTGCATAACTATTCATTCGTTAAAATGATTTTAATGTAAAGCATGGGAATTTTGTTTTTTTTATAATTTTTTTAGGCGTAAGAGACTTGACGCTTTGTTGATAAATAAATGATAAACATTAAATAATGACATTCTACGTATAAAATAAAATACAGATTTTAATTCTGGTAATGATGGGAGCATACGTACAGATTCAAAATTTGATGAAGTGTGTCAACACCAATCTCTCTTTTTTTTTAATTTATTTATGTTTATGCAGCCTTGTCTTCCTGCGCTTTACACCTTCATCCGGAGTGTAATTGCGCTTATGTCCCGAAAATGGACAATAGAAAGTTTGAATCCATTCATAGACAGCTGGTCGTCCATAGCGAGACTATCAATTTGCTTGATCAACAGCTACTTAAAATGAAATATTCTTGGTCTTTTCACTTCTGGTTTATCTTTGGGACCTGAATCATTTTTTATACCATTTGATAGTGTTATTTTCTACATCTAACCACTCTTCAAATTCAATCTGTCTAGCCTTGTCATTGCAAGAATCGAATCTCCATTTCGGATAGTACTTGTATCTGTTAGACTTTCCATTTAGACTGGCAAAAATCCTTAGCAATTTTACTATAATATGATGAAAGACATTAACTCAACGTTCCTGGAATAATTATATGACGGCTTTAATTGATATATGTGGTGTGAATAAACACAAAACAGGTTGAGATTGTTTTTCGAATTTTGAATGCACAAGTTTAGATTCAAATTCTGAATTGCTTTTTGCAATGAATAATAGCCAAGAGGATGCGGAACATTCGCAGTATATTCCATGGAATGTTAGCGGAGCTAGGCAGGTAATTCTCCAACGTGAAGAACTTTGCGGATGAATTTCATTAGACACCTCTGGGAAGGAAATTTCCCGAAATACCAGGATTATTGTCTCCTTGATATCAATAAACCATTCCGTAGCCTCAGCTAGCTAAGATGAACTCTGAAATAGGATTCAGAAAATATCTCTCGAATAAATTCCGAGAGCGGCCAACTTCCAACAAGGCAGTAGGTATCTAAATAGAAATAACGCCAGAGGAATTTACAAACTAGAAATTTTACATTTAAGTCATTTATTTACTTTTTCTATTCCTTACGTGAAAAAATTAAATGTTAATTTTATAAAAATATACTTAAACCTGATATATTTAGCAAAAATAAGAATAGAATGGTTTCAAAACAGGTAGTACTTACATTATTTGATGTGCTTAATTGGCTGGCTGAATGATGCTAGCTAGGGCCAAACGCAACTGAAAAAGCCATTAATCTATGCCGGTGACGGATATGATTGCTTGATCTGTCAAATTTGGAGCAAGATATTACAGGAATTTTGGAGCAGAGTCGGGAGTAACGACACTAAATATAGAGAGAGCTGGATGTTTATGATTGGCACAAAAAGGAGGAGCATGCCAATTGATTTCATGAAATTACTTACAAGAGAAGATCACGAAGTGCCATGCTCATATTTCACGAAAACAACATCATTGCATAGAGTGACTCTATCAGAGTTCTTGCCTGCTTTTTTTGATAAAAGGCAGATAAAGCTGATTTAAGCTGAAATTTTCAGATGTTTTAACCATAGAATTAAACCTCAATATTACTTATCAAAAAAGTAATATTCATCTAGTGGTTAAGGTCACGAAATGGTTTTACGAGACTTTGACCCTACACATATAACGGTTCCGGTAGATGATCACAATTCATTCATGTATCCTAGCAATGAATGACAATTATCAGCGTCCAAGTAAAGACAAGCTTAGTTTCCTGACGATTGGAATACTGCTAGGCGACTGCATTACAAAAATTATCAAAAAAGAGCCCAATAAGTTGAAAATCGCATCTGGAGATGAGAATTTGATCACCTTATTTTCCATTAAGGAACGAGATAAGTCTGACACCTATTACCTAATATCGAACATATAAACGCTATCTCAAAATGCTTCGTTGGGAAATAATCAATGTTGATGTAAAGCTTGAGAAGAGTGTCTTTAAAAGTCGAATATTTTTCTTGCCTCTAATGAAAGCGGATAATGTAGAATACAAAATAGAGAATATTGTAGGGTCACATTTTAAAAATAGTTAACTGTATAACATGGTCTGATGGAAAGGTTATGGACAATGAACCAGTTATATATCTAAGTAGCATGAGATACATGATAGTTGCTACAGATTGAAAGTTGATGGCGCTTGCAGATTCATTGTAAGATACTGCCTGTCCAAATATGTGAAGCCTCTATAGAATCTCTCAACTTTAGATTCGGAGACAGAGATTCGGTTGTATCTATAAGGTTTTAAAATTTTAAGCATCTTTTCTGATTTGTTGCTTGATAAAGATTAACTCCCAGACGGAAGCAATTCCTTACAAAAAGCTGTAGGTAGGGTCGCGAGAGCTGTTGATTCAAAGAAATTTATTTAGTATGGGACCAATCAAAAATGTTGTCAAAGTTTCTAGATGTTCATCAAAGTATTTCTGAATCTGTCTTCAAATACTAGTTTTGCAAACAAAATTGCGGCTGATTTACTTGAAGTTGAGGCTAAAATTGCGATCTCCGTGGAAGATTTCCATTCTTCTTAGAAGAATAGAAACTAATAACGGGAAACGTGTCCCAGCTTTTAATTCTTTTGTTTAAGTTCGTTCATAAGCTCCAATTTTTAGCCTTATCTTAAGGGCTCCATCGGACTATTGTACATCGTCCCTACTCATTATATCCCTGAGCTGGAGAGGCCTTTAATGTCTGTTTCTTGAAAGAAATCACCTGTAATTTTGATCTCTGTAAGTATTATGCGAATAACTTACTAGTTTTTTTATTGAGGTTATAATTTTTATTTGATATTGGGCTATGATAGCTCTGAGATTTTAATACCAGACGCGCCATCAACAGTATCGCTTTTATTTTATTCTTTATAACCTTCCTGGTTTTGATTCTTCTTTTTGCTAAGTTGAGCACTGCGTCACATTGAATGCTTTCTCGTTGGCCTTTAGCTTTACGAAGGGCCTTGGCGACGTAAGCTTACAATTTAATTGCTTCACTATCTACAATGGAAATTTTTAACGATTTTTTCGTTTTCGAACGTGATTCCTAGAGTCTGGAAGTCAGAACGCTTGTCAGCCGACGATGCCATAATCTCGTCATCTGAATAACGAGAGCTAGGAAGGAGCATTGAAATGAATAATATTCTCTCAGGGGTATGCACCAAGATTGAATGATTAAATGTATTTCATGAGAGAGTACTATTACATTTGATGCTTTGTGATTGGAGGTATCTGCGCCACCTTTTGGGATATTTGCGGTTGTACACCTAACACATTGAAAGTGGGGCGTAAGATATTCCATTGGCGCATCGGAATAATCCAAATGTCAAGCAAAATTATCTAAACGTCAAAATTAATAATCCCCGTTATTTGTCCTGAATTTAAAACTGCAAACAACATTGCTGCAAATTTACTTGGATTTTAGTAATTTCTTGCTATGACAACCTCATCGAGCTACGTATCCATGTCTTATCTCATTAAGCCTCGGCTTACTTGGCGTTCAGCCTTATGAGGGCAGGAAGGACTTATTAGTTCCAAGCTGTTGTTGGTATAAGGCGTTGGTTTTATTCATCACGTCAAAACTCGACTCCAAAGATCTATCTGATCAGTATTATTTCCAGTCATGGCACGACGGGCACGAATCTCATTCTTTACTATGATTGGGTTACTGATCATCTTTGGATTCCTGCTACTGGCCAGGTATCGCAATCAAGATCATGGAGCCTTACTGAACTTTGCGCCTTTGCATCGCGACGCAACCAAAGATCTGGATCCAAGTATTTTACATGGCCATGTTATTTCAGAAAAACTTGATAATCAAACTATTAAGTAAGTTTTCTCTTTTGGCCTTGGATCCTCCCATTTTACAGTTTCTCCTTTCACTTTCCAACGAGGGTTAGTCATACTAACTAATGATTCCCCTAGAGCAGAAGTTGGTCGTTCCGCATGGAAATTGTTGCATACGATGATGGCTAAGTTCCCCGATAAGCCTACTAGCGACGAAAGTAAAGCATTGGAATCGTTTATTCATCTTTTTGCCCGTCTGTATCCCTGTGGTGAATGCGCCAGACATTTTCAGGAAATTATTACAAAGTTCCCACCACAGGTTGCTACGAGGTCTACAGCTGCGATATGGGCCTGTCATGTGCATAATCAAGTCAACAAGAGTTTACAAAAAGAATTATTCGACTGTTCTAAGATTGGCGACTTTTATGATTGTGGCTGTGCAGATGATAAAGGTCCTGCAACAAATTTGACAAATCCAACGAGCTCAACGCTAAAAATGATGCTCTAACTCTTATAGCAGCTTTCATAGATTGGGTATTATTGTGGACCGCAATCCTCGTCACAACTACGCAATACTAGATTTGTGAAAAGTTGGCCATATATCGACTTCCCTGTTAGCCTGAAACTTGGTTTCAGATTAGTCACGCTTTTCTCGAGTCGAGATATGCTAGTGATTGATTCTTTATATCAAATGACCAGAAATCATCTTTTTAAGGGTGTGTAATACGACTCTGGGCAATGAATAAACATAATTTTAATTATCAAAAATGACCCGACAAAGACTAATTCAATTAAAAAAAATTGCTAAAAAGTAATACATAAAACAAAATATGATGAAATTAAATAATTAGTTCTATTGTATGGCAGATAATTTTTGGCATCCAAGATAATAAGGGATTAAGCCTGAAGGGAAAACATCAAGCCTAGAATGGAGTATAGGGTCAATGATGCAATAGCATTCAAGTCATGTCTTTGTAAAAAATTGCTATTCTATATTTGTTGTATCATTCCGTGACGTTTAAGGAATTTAGTGTTGCATATGTCGTTTGTCTTCAGTCATTTGCAGACACTTTCCTACTACGTCTCTTACAACAAAAATATGCTAAAAGAGAATATACAATCTTCTATGGTTTAGTGAAGGAAACAACACAATAGAAATTACTGATAGATCAATATGATTTGCTCAATCGTGGTCAATTTTATTGATACTAAATACATAGCACATTTACCTACAGTTGTCGAATTACAATCATCCATCCGTTAATTATCGTTATGGTTTGGTTTGGCACTAAATCTCTTACTTGATTGAAGGCATACATTTGTAATGAAAATAAATCTTACGATTCGTCTGTCTTCATTGTGGCTGTAAACGATATGTATCAAAATTCTTGGACTCTTGCCGACTGTGCTTTCCCTTCCCATCGCCTCATTTCCCTTGTTCCTGTAAGCGATCAATTCCAGTAATCAAAAACAATAACTGATGGCTCCTAGAGCAGGTTTTTGCTTTTTCTTTCTATCTTTTGAGGATGTATTGAGAGTTATAAACACCTATACAAAATTATCTTAATGGTTGAGATGATAAAAACCACTATTGACTTCATAAATACATCGGTGACGTAGAGATTGATGACGTTGAGATGCAATAGCTACAGTTTATGTGTAAAATTAGATTCATAAAATAGATACTGTTCGTATCTCTATGTGATGTGACACGCTATAAAGAATGGGTATAGCCAGATTTTTGCCCTGATTACTCTATTTGCGAGTTGAAATTATTTACCGTGTAAATCTGTAATTCCCCGTCTGCTCGGTGATTTTCTCACTTTCACTTGTCCTAAATCTCCCCTGAATCATCTTCAATATTGAGTTCTTTGAATTTAGGCTTCAATTCAATACTGACAGGTGTCTAGCCAGTTCTTGCCGAGGCCATGATTTCCTCAATCTACAGCAGAACTGTTTTAAATTTTTTCGCAATATTAACACATTCTTGGTAGTTACTTCGGATCGACTAGGTAGGAGCGCATCAACCAAGACTCAAAGGTTATAGACCGAGGGAAAAGCCCAATGGGAAAAGCTTAGCCATTCCCTCCGTACTCTTTTAAAACGAGCAACTGCTGTCCTCCTCCAGTAAGCCATGTAGGAATATAATTTACCAACTCTAGAGAGTCCAACCAGCACTTGATCGCTCGCACCAACAGCTTTTTTTCATCAAAGTTGGTGAGTTGAAAAAGTAGAGCTCTTCACTCTAAATTTCTTGGGACATTCGTTGGAGTGTCTCATCGAAGGGATTGATAGAGGGTTATAATATAGAGAGTAAGCTGACTGATATGTGATTGATAGAAATTTGGGGATCATGAAGGGCAGGATTGAGGATTGAGGATTGCTTCTCTGCTGGGCTCGTTTCTAACGAGAGAAAGAGTTCCCAGGCGCCGCTATGAGAATAAAGAAACAGGTTTCTTTAAAATATGATGTCCCGTGACTCGAATCTCCTCCTTCAAATATAGTATGTTAGTTAGATGCGTTTGATAATTTAAGTCTATTTCTTTTTATTAAAAAGCCAGGATTCGCTGAAAATTAGGAAGCTAAATCTTGGCAAGAACTAACTCCAGCCAGATTGACGTCGACTGAATAGGCGGGATTTTAAAAGTGTTCAAAAGCTTCATAATTGGTATATTGATCCTTCAAGCTCATACCGCCATTTCTCACTGATCTGGATGACGACAAGAATTTCCTTATCGTAAAATCTCATAATTAGTCCCAGCCGAACTTATTTTCTTGAAGAATAGAGAACTAGTTTCTAATTTCCTAAATTTTTCTAAGTGCAAAATAAAAAAAACACCCACTTTGCTCCCATTAGAAACGTCAGTCTTCACATAGGCAAGATAGTATAAGTCGAAGAGTAGTAGAGCTAAATCTTCTCTAAAAACTCTTTTTGATTAGATGAAATATGGGTTCATGTTCATCATTGAATTAAACTCTCTAATTTAGCCAAATAATCGTATAAGGAATACGAGTCAGTACAAGCAAGAATGATTCATTCCACGCAGATGATGTATCTTTTTTTATCAGATTTGTCCAGAGAATGACGATTAAACAAAATTTTTTTTTAAAATTAGACCGTCTTTGAAAATTAATTAACCCAATAAACCGATAAACATCTTTCCCATTTCTAGGAGCTGGCCAACAAATCGGTCGCTCTTAATTTTGCGGGAATTCATTTTTATGTCTTTGGGTGTGCCAAGAGATGTAATAGACTTGATTCGAAATTCACATTTCTTTGATGTCAATTTGTAAGCCGGCTTCATAAGTCTATTTAGAACTTTCTTTAGATGCTCTTGATATTATTCTAGGCTTTTACTAGGGATGAGTTTTTTCCGTCAACACACGCAGTACAAACTTTTGTCTAAAGAATCTTTTAGCATGTCGCTGATATAATTCTGAAAAGAGTTGAGAGCATCGGCGAGATAAGAATACATAACTCGGTACTCGTATAGATAGAAACATTTTCGAAAATCTATCAAGTATTTCGTTACCATCAGCAACTTGCGTTCAATAGAATGTGGGTATTACATCTGACTTTGTGAAGAATTTCGCTATTCTCATCAATGTTAGAGTTTTCTTTATTCGAGGAACATGATATCGGTTTTCAATAGTGATATGATTTAGCGCTATATAATCCATACAGAATTTGAAACCACCATCTGGTTTCCTTGCGAAAACTAGAAAAGATCATAGAGATGAAATAGGCCTATTGAATTCTTTTATGATGTTTTCCTTAACACTTTTTTTTATTTAATGCTAATAGCTCCTATCACCAGATTTCATATAGTGAATCTCATGGAACCTCAAAGCAAATTATTTGATAATTGCTAGATCCCAACTGGTGTAAATTTTCAGCCTCGCTCTTTGAAAACACCAGAAGCTCGCAGTGGATTTTTGGCTTAGTTCCAAAGAGTTCGAGTAAGAGGTTTCAAAGAATGTACAATTTCAAAGTCTGCAAGAAATCGTTGTTGATGATAAAATCCATTTTTAAGACAACTTGATGCGCTGAAGATGAGTGAGTTTCATCGATTGAAATAGTTTTATCTTTCATGCATAGTGAACTAACTATATTTTGGATTAGACTCAGAAGGAACGTCACATCTGTCTATGATTGAAAGCAATTTTGTGAAAATTCTTTGAGCTTCAATGGGAGTTGAGAGTTACTCATGATTTTATCAAATGTTATTGTAGGATTGCATTATTCATTCTATTCCATCACATACAGTATGCAGACTTTAATCGGAGCCTTGATGCCTCTGTTTCTGCTGTTCATATTTGAGAAAGAGAATCATCTCCCATTAGACTAATCAAAGATTTGAAGAAATCAATAGGGCGCGTGGATCATGGAAATTTACACAATTCAGAGGGCATATTTGAGGACATTTATATGAAATACATCAGTTGGGAATTCCATGTGATATTCCCTATAGTTGATGACTAATCAACTTATGCTGTATATAAGTTTTACCTTGACTGTAGTTTTAGAGAGATAAACATAATCAATCGAATAAGAGTTGATCTGTGTCTTGACCACGCAGTTGCGTTCCGATTGTTTACCAACAACATCTAATCATTCAATTTTGGTGCATGCCTCAAAGAAAAAAATATTCTTTTTCATAGCTGACATAAAGTTTTTTTAATTCTGATTTGTTAAATAGAGCCAGAGTCTGCATTGAGGCACTCTTTCATATAAGTGTTTGTTATGCAAAGCAAAAAAGTTAACTATATTGAGATACCCGTGTCCTATTTGGGAGTGTTCAACTGGAATTATCATTCCAAAGAAGGAGAGATCTAAGAGAGGCGAAGACCCTACGATACAGAGCAGTCCAGTATATCTGATGCAAATACTGATAGATTTTCCATAAATTACTGTCATATATGACGGTACTCCAGTTAGGCGGTATTCTTGTCAATATTGGGTTTCTTGACATTTCACCCTCCCTATTTACAAAATTATCTCTCCTCAGTACCGATACGATTATGCGAGGTCTCCTGTGCTTTTACGGACGGTGAATAAATCGCAAAGCCTACCATTACCTTTTATCTTCTCAGACGAGCTTATCTTCGAGGAAGTGGTGTAGTCGTTACATGAATGTATAAACTTACAATGAACGATAGATGTTGATGGGTATCCTGTACTAATTATCACTCTTTAACTGCATGTGATGAAATAGTTCTCTATGATCTCTAGCGTACAAGAATAGCTAATATCGCAGTTAAGATTTTCTTTTCTATGGTAATTTGAATAAATGCCAAGGGATGGCTGTTAAACATCCCAGAAGAGCAAGGTGGATAGGGCTATTCTATGTCATCGATGTGGCTTTCCAACTGTTACTACAGTATTTAGATCCGAAGAGACTTTAAAAGATTGAAATTATAAAATCCGTGTTCAGTAATATGTATGGAGCATTCTTATAAGAGATTAATCTCCTCATTTCTTTTTGCTCAGCAGAGGTCTTTGATAGCAGAATCTCTGTTCCCGGTCAATTTGTTGGAATGGTCGGGATCGCATCGGGTTTGGAGGAGGGAACTTGAGGAGTAGAATAATTTGTTCTGTTAAGTCATTTTATGTTTTCATTTCACGAACAAAATTTGAAGATCAAATGGCAATATTTTGATATCACATTAACAGCACTAACATAGCATAAGAGTGTGTTTCTTCATAAAAATATCAAAGTAACTGAACAGCTTCAAATTGTTTGAAGTTGGTTGCTATGTACAATATGCGATGCCAAGACACACCAAGCTAGCTCTCACGTGACTTATAATAATCAAAATAATATCATGGAGACATTGATAGATTGATGTTGCGATCATTCTCATATTTGACAAAAGTTCCTACATAGACAAGATGGAATTCAGTGCAACAGGAAACTTAAACGAAGGTTAGATGCATAGGATATTTTTAGGTACGATTCGAAAACTAACGGCCAGGCAAAGATGGTATTCATGTTGATATGGAATGTTTGAAGAAAGGAGAGATCAAGTGAGCTTCTCAGCAGCTAATATGTCTCGAAAGCTGTGCTAATGAAACTACGCAAAGCCTTGGAACTTCGATGTAGGCTTTTAATATTGGCAACATAAGTTAATGCGACTAATCACATATACAAGTATGGCTGTAAACTTCAAGGACGGCGTCATTTTAGGTCTGCAGCTTCAAAAAAAAAGGCCTTAGAAAACATAAACTAATGAATACTGTATTTTAGGTGCCGATAGCCGGACAACTAATGGGGGATACGTTGCAAATCGCGTCACTGACAAACTAACTCAAGTCCATGACACAATCTGGTGCTGCCGGTCTGGATCTGCTGCAGATACACAGGCTGTTGCTGATATCGTACAATATCACCTTGGATTGTATGGTATCAAGAATGGCCGCCCACCTACAACACAAACAGCTGCTGCATTATTTCAAGAAATCTGTTATCAAAATAAAAACAAACTCAGGTGATGATTTAAATCTTTCAAAAACTTCGTGCTTTACTAAAAACCGTAAAGAGCAGGAATGATAATTGCAGGTTGGGATGAACGTCACGGAGGTCAAGTTTATTCAATTCCTTTGGGGGGGTCTTTACATAAACAATCGTACGCAATTGGAGGTTCAGGGTCAACTTTTATATATGGCTATTGTGATAAGCATTGGAAGGAAGGTATGAACGAAGAAGAAGCTGTTGATTTTGTTAGGAATGCACTACAGGAGGCAATTAAATGGGACGGAAGCTCTGGTGGAGTTATTAGAATGGTTGTACTCACAGCGAAAGGCGCAGATAGGCATTTATATTTGCCAGACACAGATTACCTCACTCGACACGCGTAAGCTCATAAAATTGTACTTATAATTGAGCAATTTTGGCTTGATAGTAGCCAAAGCTAAATCTTGTGGAAATGATGCTCAGAACGTGTAGCGGTTTTGGTAACACTAATTCATCGCTGTAATTTTGGTGATATATTCCTAGAGTTGACACGGTGAAAATGCTAATTTTAGGTTTAGAGTTATCCCTATAGCTCGGAGCAGGGGCATTGATTAGCCCAAGCCCTAGTTTCAGCCAATCAGCGCTCTTATTCGGAGTAAATCCAGCTGCTCAGATTTTGGCTATTAGCTCGCCTACCTGGCACCGAGAGATTAGGTTTTCACAGAAACTGGCCAATGCGCTACCGGGATAGAGAAGTTTGTGGAATTCTCTGGCCCCGAGCATGTTCCAGCTTCACATCTCGACCGGGTCTGTTGACAGAGACGCGAACAACAATATTCTTGTTTGCTGCACTTGCAATCGATCAATCCTTTTGATAATCGAATATGTGCCACAATTTACGGGTAATTTGCCGATAAAACTGCTCCGCAATTAAATTGACTGGAAACCTGCCCGAATGAATGAATGAATGAATCCTTGACTGATTTTCTTCGCGCAACTCCTTCTGTTTTTAATTGATTGACATTAGGATTTTGGCTCGAGGAAGATTCAACATCTGACCTTGAACTTAATTCCAGCCAATTTTCATACGATTTCTTACAGGTGAGCTACCCGTGAGAAGTATTTCTTACCAAGCCCCAGCTTTTTGCATGTCGCTCAACATTTCAGTCCAAGGCCGAGCCCACAGTGGTGACGAACCACATGAAGAAATTTGCCATATCAAAACCAAACCCTCAGGAAAGCAATTAGCTTGTCTTAGATCTTGTAACTCCCTCAATCTTATATGGACTAGCTACTTGTCAATGCACTCATGCGCGCGATTTCTTGTGCTTCATTAATAAAGTCTAATCAAATATTCTAGCTTTTCGATAGACTCCAACATATAGGAATTTGATATGGCTGCTCTAATAAGCGACTTCATATCAGATTCGGCTCATTTTCAACATAATCATAAAATGATATCCGGGTCAAGTAAACAATTATCTTCCACTGAGACACAGTTTCTTAAAATCTCGAGTCTAAGGGAAATTCCTCACAGCCCTCGACCCCAACCCATTACTCTGCCTGGTGAACCACAATTGTCGAATACCGATTCAATCAAATTTCAAGTTCACTCTGACGATACCGATGATAAGACGTTTCCAGTACAGAATGAGGTTGTTCCGCCATCGTCGTCTTCCAAACTAAATCATACTCGACATAAATTTATGAGCCAGGAAAATATTTTGCGATCTTCATATCAATCTATAAGATCTTCTCATGATCCATCTCAAGACTTAAAGAGACGAAAATCTTCATGTAACTCATCAAACTCGGCCCATTCAAACCTTCCACGCTCGTCTGCTGCCTCATGTGAGGTCAAAGTACCGTGTGGAGACAAAATAAAAGTTTTGAGTTTAGCACATATACAATCTTTTGCTTATAGTGACTCCGTATTTTTTAGAGAACACTATGGTAGGCGGTTTAAGGAATACAATTCTAAACTAGCATACGAAATAAGTAGTATGCCAATAACCGATGTTATTGAAATGGTTGCCGGGCTCTTGACAAAGATTGTCACGACTAACGATAGACAACACCCAACCCGAAATCGACCTCCACAATCTCCTGAAAGCACAGGTTCTACATCAGATAATACATCCAGTGTCTCAGCTTTTCACGGAAAAAATGTCCCTAACATTACCATATTGAGTTACTTAAGTCGCATACATAAATACTGTCCAACGACCTACGAGGTTTTCCTAAGCTTACTAATATATTTTGATCGAATGACTGAAAAATTCAATAAAGCCCCCACTAAAATTGATGAAAAATTTGATACAGACTCTGTAGACCATATTTCTTCTTTCAAGAGTGCATCACATGAAGCTGAACTCTCAAACTCTCCTCGAAAATCATCTATGGATGGAAATGATGCACACGCAAGTTTCCAAAATACCAATTTTGGGTCTAACAAAAGTGGTCATGAAAATCCAACGTCACGACTTTTTGTTGTCGATAGTTACAATATTCATCGACTTGTTATAGCTGGTGTTACGTGTGCAAGCAAATTTTTTTCAGATGTATTTTATACAAATTCAAGATACGCCAAGGTATTTCTTTAAATCTATGCTTAGATATTATGATACTCATTTAAATTCTCTTAGGTTGGCGGTCTCCCTCTACTCGAACTCAATCATTTAGAACTTCAATTTCTTCTTTTGAATGATTTTCGTCTTTTTGTTCCGGTGGAAGAATTTGAAGTTTATGGTACGATGCTTGTTGAATTTTATGCTCGAGAGATTATAAATCAAAAGCAAGAATTATCTCAAGCAGAAATTAAATATTCTAAAGATTCTTAGTCCACCAACTCTTAAGAAACTCTCTTGAGCAGAATGATTCGGACAATAGTGACATAACTCACAAATTTCTATCCCTTCACTTGATCCGAGATCATCTGAATAGGGATAAGATTCAGATAACTCTTCGTATCTAATGTACTGAAGATAAAAAGTCCTATCACAGTGAAATTCTTAAGCTTAAGGAGAAGTTATTTTTGGCTTTAGTCCTTCTACTTAACTTTCCATAGCTAAGAACTCTAAGAGTTTTGATGGGTTTTTATCGGCATTTTTTGAATCTACATGTATACTTGCCTCTCACAGTGTGAGAATTGTGACGAACAAGAGACTAAATCCTATGACTTTTCCATACCTAATGAGTGCATATAACTTAATTGGTATATAATTTAATTGGTCTATTATAACTGAAATTTAATTGATTTGATTTTAGGGCTCTTGTGTACTTAGGAGTTGGATGGAATGGAGGCGATTTCTTTGTTGGTTTTTACGTTACGGGTAATCTAAGTTATAGTAAGAGGAGAATGTACATTTCTAATGCAACTAATCGGTCACCTATCAAGTATTTTCATTTTTTATCGCTACTTATATCTTTCTATCTAGAGTGTCAGCAAGTGCCTGCACTGACTATTACTACATTTTAAATCTAACTAGATGCTGCTCAGATTAATTCTGTTGCTTCTCTGTTATTTACCGAAAGACTACTGACTGCGTGTTGAGGTCTTTAATAGCTTCAAGACCTCTTTTTATCGTGATTTTAACAAAGATTATTCAACTCGAAATTTTTTAGGACAAATTAACATTTCCTTAGATTACTTTGTAAACGTATCTTTGTTTTCAAATTCGGTTTTTCTTTATCAGCATTTGGGAACTTTTGAGATCTAAAGTCATCAAAGGAGTCTCGGAATTCACTTGTACAATACTAAGAGTCACGTGTATATGGCCCCTATATACATTCTTGGTTCTTTCCTCGTTTATGTTCCAAGAACCCAACTTTCTTTGCCGGCAATATGGGTGCTTCAACAGACGAAAGTAAAGCAGTTGTGGTAGCTGATCTTCGCGCATTAACGATGGATGAAGTGTTGCCGATGCCTACTTCAAGTCCGCCCTCTGATAACCAGACTTTGGTCCTTACAACTACCAATGCAACTTCACAAGATGATAGATTGATATGTGAGTATGTGCTACAGTTTTCTTTCAATTAAGCAAAGCACTTACAAAGTCTACTTTTCTAGTGATATGGGATCCGATATTGTCCAAATACTTGTAGGACGAGAAAAGAGATTATTCACCATTCACAAAGACCTACTCTTAGCCACTGGAGATGCCTTCGTCAAGGCTTTCGATCCCAAAAAAAACACTAAAGGACGTATCACTATGAGCTCTAAGAGTCCTGACGTGGTTAAACTTTTTATTGACTTCATTTATACTCGAAACGTCCCAGCGGTCACTAGTATTATGTCGGAAAGCTCAAAGTTCCGGCGTATTCGAAATCTTTGTCAACTTTTCGTGTTCACCGAGGAATTAGATCTACTACCAATAATCAGGAATCAAATTTTTGATAAAATTCAAGATGGCTTCTTACTACTTGGTAAATTACCAGATACATCACTTATTTCCTCAATTTACCGCAATACATCGGTAACATCACATCTACGCAAGTTCGTTGCTGCATGCTTAGTGTACCAAGTGAGAAACTGTATAAATTTTGAAATGGATGCCATCGTAGATCTTTTTAAATCTAATGAGGACATTGTAAAGGATTTTTTGACTATGGTTCATTACTTCATACCAGATCAGGATCCAAGGTGAGAAAAACATTCCATAAGTTAGGTCTCTTTGCTAAGTTAATGTAGGATTCGGAATTATGAAGGACATCAAAGTTATATCGAATGTCATAACCAATCAGAAAATACTGAAAGATTATCAGTAGTATAGTCTCATTTTTTTCATATCTAATTGAACTTAGAAGGTGCAATGCTCATCTGTGATGAATTCCATCTGTTTAAATAACAATCTTACGCTCCTCAGTTCACTTTTAAAAGATAAAGAGTGTTGAACCTATTGTTTTATTTCAAATTTAAAAAAGAAAATTAGAGCTTTGGAATTAAAGTGAACCATAAATTCTTTTCATAAACGAGAAGTCATTTTGGTGTAGCCAGATGTTTTTTTTCGTATACTATTAATCACTATTTTTGACAATTTTTGGATTCTCTTCTTCGAGAAAAGTGACTATGAGTCGTGAGTAGTGAGCTTGTAAATGAAGAATCATAAGGATCTCAATTCTTTATAATAAAATTCTTAAAAATTATTGGCGAATGCAATTCATAGCTTCCCATTCAGCCGAATACCTACCTTTTTCACCCCCATCGTCTTCCAAACCTAACGACTTTTATTTAGAAAGATTAGGTACGCTAATACTTAGAATTTATGTTTATTCCAATATTGGAAAACTGAAAATTGGAAAAAAATTAAACTTTCCAGGTGAAGATTAGGGCCTCTCAGACTTAGAATTAATTTCCACACAAATTTGTGTCGAGCACTTTTGTGTCGGAATTTTGACCTTCCCCGCGGCGCTGAATAATCTTTTTGATTATTGTAAATGCCATTTCTCAACATTTATTTTTGCTAAAAAATTGAGAATATGTTTCAAAATTAAATGCGACATTTATTTTCGTTGAAAAAAAAACATTGAACAAATATTGAAAAAAATTATGGGACTAGAAACTTGGAGAAGTTATGAATCTGAAGATTTTGATTTTATTCCTACACAAAAATGCTCTACACAAATCTGTGTGAAAAACAATTCCAAGTCAGAGAGGCCATATTAATTAGCAAAAACCACATCAAAATATTCAGAATACGATCTTATCCAGACGTTGATTAAAGTAAAACAATCTGAATTTGATCAACTAATTTTTTGAAAAGTCAGATAGATAAAGTATTCATTGTTATATATATCTTTAATTTTTCAAGAGGTAAAAATGGTTAAAAATGATACTTACAGGTCTACAAATTTTTAAAACTAACACCTCACTTTCTCTATCCCGCAAAAGTACACTAGATACTCTATTTTCACTGGGAAAAAAAGGGTGAGAATCTCGGATTTAATACCATTATAATCAGTACAATTTTGAACTGTTGGGTTATGGTTTTACAGAGAAAACGTCAATCTACATTTTAAAAGTTTATAATTCCTTATTTTATTGGAATCCGAACTCGAACACTTGAAGGAAATTACTATGATAGATAACACAGCTTGGCTAAAATCAATGAAATATTTTTTATCCTTATCTACTACAAAATCCAACTTTTCAAACTCTAAAAAGGAAATTTTTGATCAATGGTATTTAATGCTATTTCACAATCGATTACTATGGCCGATGGCCACAGTTTAACGCCATCACGGGTGTAGACGACCTCAATATGCCACTCTAAAGCTTGGTCGTAATTTGAGTGGACCTCTCGATCCAAAAGCAAAGAGCGATAGGAAACAAAATGCCATGATGATCTACGCTTATTAAATAGAGAAGCGGCATGTCAAATCTATTGGTCTTATAGGTACAATCTATCAGCAAGATTTCGAAATGAAGCGTTGCACATTCGACAGCCCTACGAACGGCAAAAAATATCATTGATATTCGTTGCGAGGTATCTAGTAGATACCGGAAAAAAAATTGACCAATAGTTTATTCTTGCACCATATTAATTATTAATGCTTGAGAACTAGATTGGCCCCGTCTTTTCTTCCCGTAAAGCCTCAGCCCTAATGTTACATATATCCCTAAGAGAAGCGGATACAGTTGGGTCTTCTTCTCTGAGAATCAAACCTACCTGTCTAGGTCGGACTCCAGATGAGAGTAACTCACGGACAAGGCTTTTACTATCTGAGTCTAGGCGACGGTGTTCGATAAAGGAGGAGCTGCCACTTGCTTCATGATTATGTACCGAAAATTCAGGATGTCTATGATAAAGATTCCACTGGCTATCGATACCCTCTCTTGCTTTAAGTGAGAACATACATCCTTATCATAATGTTAGTTTGTACAAGAAGGTTGAAAGAAAAAAAAATCAGTTTAAAGAGTATTTCGTTTGTGTTGTCGAGAAGCATCATTTTCTACATATTTTGATTCAGACTTTCCTGATCATTTGAAAACAATATAACGAATTAGGCGGCCATGACAACTATCCAATTTTTGGTTGATGAGTGCTTACCCAGCCTGTTTGGCATGCTGTTTGTTGGCAAGATGAAAATAAAGTTTCAAATGACTCATATTGAGCCTCGGCAAGTAGTGATAGAGGTTCAATGTTTGACATAGTTACATAGTTAAAGAATATTGATTGGGTGAAATATCTATTATTAATTAAATTCTTTTGGCGGGTATTGCTGTTTTTCTTGTTATAAATTCGTCATTCAAAATATTGTTTTGTTAGTCTGTTGACTAGGTAACATAAATAAGTTTCACAAATTTATTATTTTAACAGGGTCCTATTGAAATTGAAGTAAGAATAATATTCTCTTCATAGTATTTTGGGTTAGGCTTGCCTTATACCGTCTACGATTTGGGAAAAGATCCACCAAAGGAGGCGACGCAGGGGGACTATCGGTATATCACTCGCCTGTTGCTGATGGGATAGAAGGCCAGGACAGATTAATAGTAAGAAGTATTTTTGAGTGAGAGAATCGGTATAGATGTGAGTGATATGCTAAGTATTATAATCATGCATGAGATGATGAGCAGGCGTCGTTCTTTTGAAATTAGGGATGGTGATAACATACTCTTCATTGTATATGAAATTTGGACGTAGATGAGATTTAAGTGTATGTTTTCTTATCATCTAATGATGATTGATGAAGGGGAAAATCTACTTATTAAATCACAAATAGTATTGTACATTCCAAAAAACTACATGCTTCTCTTTGAGCTCTATACAACTTTCTTGGCCTCTTGTATTAATTCCTCGACACTAAAGTTTAAGTCACCTTGACCAAACTTTTCTACCATTCCTTTCCTCTTCCCAGTGTTATTTTCCTCACCTAGACCGCCATAAAATCTCTGCAAACAAAAAAGTAACCATTTCGCTTCGTCTACACTTACACCTCTACCCTCGACCACATCACCTCGAAGAAGCACAATCCCTTTTTCTTCGGCTAACTCTAAGTGGTGTGTGATTGTAGTATGCGGCTGGCTGTATTCACCCCTCAGTTTAAATTCTGCTAGATGCGTGAACAAAATTGTAGTAACATTCTTAGCAGGGAAAGTCCACTGTAAGTAATGGATCTCAGCACCCTGATTTTCGCGAATAAGTGGGAGAATGAAAGATGGGTGATTCTGGGCCAAGGCTTCCATTTTTGGTACAGAGGAAGTTGAATCACAGCACACAAAGATTGTGCATTTTTTATATGTCGTAAACGCCAAATTGCTTCAATTTCTTTGACTGGAAGAGCGCAGATCTTATCAAGATCGATGTAAGCGGATAAACGTTTAATCGCAGAGGTCGAAGAAGACCGTATTGGTTCGGTTGATGACGGTGGTTGCGGTGGCGGTGACTGTATGGATGAAGGAAATGAATGTACCCCTTGTGATGCTGATGGGATGGGTATAAAATTTTCCTTTTTCAAGGCTTCAATTTTTTCCTTGTAAACATCTCGTAATTGATTCGTATTCCGTAAGCCATGTCTATATTAATTGAGAAAAAATAATTTTCATCAAAATAAAATAAAAATTCTCAGGAGATAAATTTTGGTTAAAAAATAAGGGGTTTCTACATGTGTATTAAACAATTTATATGTGTATGTTCAAAGGGAAAAAACAAAAAGAAAGAATTTAGGGAGCAATTTATCCTACTCTTTCACTTTATCTTCTAGTTTCTCTCTATATTTTTCGAAAACACGGTCTCTATCAGTAGCTAAACTTCGGAATCTTGTATCATATACTTGCGCCCATCGCTTTTGCATCATTCTGGGGGGAGACCGCAAGCCTGCGACGATAGTTCTTGTTGATGCCATTGCCATTGCAGAAAGTTTGTTGGGAGGAAGTTTGAAATGATCCAGGAAAGTAAAGATAATATGAGTCTAAGGGTGTTTTTTTTTTCCCTTATAGCGTCTTCATGTCCTAAATCCAGAAATAAAAAATCAACAAAAGGATAATCAAATTGTTTTTAAATAATCCACGTCAACATAAAGACAATTGTTGCCAGGTATTAGAGTTTACCCCTACCCTAAACTTGCCCTGATTGTAAATAAATGTAAGCTAACTAAAAATCAGAGAATCAATCATCATTGTTCAAAATTTTCAATTTTCAATTAACAATTTCAACATCTGTATTAATTGCAGCTCTTATTTTAATGGTAGCTCCTCAACGAGTTCAATAAAGAGACTTCTGTTTTCTGAATTATAAAGATATGAAGGTGAGTGGAAGCGATGTATGAAAATTATCAAATATAAAAGCCGAGAGAAGCACACGAAGTAAAAATTTGTGTCCTTACAATCAAGTCATTTATCTCCCATGTTGTTAGATTTTGAATTTCCTTTTCCGAACTCAGTCTCGGAAAACCTCTACCACAGAGCAAAAGATGTTTGCTTCTTTAGTGTTTCCTGACGTAGAATTGATGGAACTTGGCCTTGCATTCTACAAGTCATGTACGGCAAAATTGGGCTCTTTTCTACCAGTGTAAAACTATATAATCAAATCACAGGAGACATTTATCGTATATTCCTCGACTCAAAAAGAATTAAAATATTTCTTGAATCTTCTGTAACTATCATCGAATAATAGTATCTTCAAGACGAAGAACTGTGTAGTTGAAAAACTGATTGATCTAAATTAAATATACACTTTAACCACTATTCGCTTGCTTTGTTGGTTCCAATTAGTTGGTTATATTATTACCAATAACCCTATCGAAATATGTAGGAGGCCTGATAGTTCAGTGGTAGAATTCTTGCTTTGGGTGATAATCAATCACGAATGTAAGAGGTCTCCGGTTCGATCCCGGATTAGGCCCCTTTCTTTTTGAATTTTATCTGATGTTTCATCTGTCGCTTAAATTCCCTAAATTTCGTAATTGTTACATCAAGCAGGTCTTTGCAACACAATAGGCCAAACATGAGAGTAAGAAAAGTACAGTCATCCCATCAAACAAAAATCTGCGCATATTCTTGTAGATCATCAGAAGGCCCCAGACGCTCATCCTGGGTGGGGGGTTGCTTTGCATAGATCTAGAGATTTTAGATTTCAGCACCTAACGAACATTTTTAAGGAGTAATTAAAAACCCATGGATCCTCCCAAATTGAATGTGCAAATAGCTGAATTGTAACATGTATGTAAAAGTAATCAATAATTCCTAAAATAAGCTAAAGTGAATTGGCTATGTTTTGTCTGTCTTTACAAAATTAATAGACATCTAAATCCAGAGGATTTAGAGTAAAAGAAACTGTTTACAAAGATTTTAAATGCCAAATGGATATGATACTCTACCTACACTGTGCTTCACCTCTTCTCATTCCCCTGCACAGGAAGCCAGATGGTCGTTTTGGCAAATTATCCAAAAATTGAAAACTTGAAGAAATTTTGTTTTTTTGGAAGTTAAAGTTCGGGTTTAGGTCAGTCAATCAGACAGACCAGCTAGATTTCTACAATCCCCTCATCATCAATCTGTTAAAACAAATTTACATACACCCCCTTTAGATCATGGGAGATGCAATCCACCCTGAATTCTGCCAGCTGCTGCGCGTCGCGGGAGGATCATCAGTTGGGGTACGGTATCGTGGAGAGTGCAAAGATGCTTCTTTCTGCCCACTTCTGTTGATGTTGTTGAAAATTGGTGTCAAAAACAGCATTTTCCGGAAACGGCAATCTCTGTTTGTAGGAACATAATTTTGATCAATAATGCAACATATTTCATGACTAT